>ML807039.1:183978-245997 GCA_009831015.1 Picea engelmannii | reverse complement strand
GTGTATGTGTATGATTGTTCATTTGTTCATTGCTTATTTACTTTGCAGTTATTGGATAATAATGCTTCATTGATATAACACTTGGATTATATGGTTAAATTGCTCTATTACTGATTCACCCCCCCTCTCAGTAATCCAACAAATTAATCAAGAAGGCATTGAATCCATTGAGCATTAAGTCCATGAAATACAACAATCTTGAATTAAAATACTATGGGCAGGAAATCAAGTCGAATAAGGCCCTAGATCAGTTCTAAGATCAAATAAGTTTGAATGAAGAAATCAGAAAAAACACAAAGTGTTGCTAAGATTGAAAAGAAACCTTCTTTCAGTGACTACAAGAAGAATCTGTAATAGTTAAAAAACCTTTCAAAACATCACATAATGAAAAATATGTGTATGTGGCAGTTGTTGTAATAATCCTTATCACAACATCCTCAACATAAACTTTGTTCATACAATCCTTATATAAACAATAACACATCTAATAGACGAAAATATAAGAAGTACAATAACACATAGAGAATAAACTATCTGATCAAAAGTCTTACTCATCAGCTGAAATATTTCACATAAAAAACTAATACAAGTATTTGAGGAAAACATCAAGCTGTCATGCCCTGCAACTCATTATCATTTCTTGAAAATCTTACAACAGACCTCTTGGGTCTCTCCTATATTGGATCATGAATCAAACCCTGCTAACCTCTTATAAAATGAATATATAGTCATATAGTTCCTTTCCAGCTCACCTATTCGAAATCCAACCCCTTTCCCAAAATAGAAACAACTACAAACAAAAAATGACATGTTTTAACTAATTTTCTGCTTTTCAGGAGGCGAAATTATGAAAAATAGGCTTCCAAAATCCACTTTTAATTCTCAAAACATACCAATTGTGTAAAATATGAGAACAGTTTTCGTATATAAGCTTGTTATGAAGAAAAAAAATCTCATTTTCTATAAATTCATCTCCATATGACTGCAACAGGTGTCACAAAAATATGTCTCAAACAGGAAATCACGAAAGCTGAAAAACATAGGGCTGAAATATTCTTTTGAATCTCTCAATCCATGACACTTGTGTGAAAACTGAAAGTGGTTAATGTTCATGGTCCCATTATTGACAATAACCTTCTTCATATTTTGAAAATTCATCTTATTTCACCTTGAAATCCTTCTGGAAGTCAACTGGTCAAAAATGCCAGTTCAATAGTCTTAAAACAGAGTTTCAAAAACACATTCCATAACACCACTTCTATGTCAAATATCTCTCTAACCATAACACATTTTGAAAAATAGAGAGAGGCTTTTGTTATTTAGTATGTGATGAACAAAAATCTCCTCCAGTTTTAAAAATACCTTCTCAATTGTTCATAGTACAAGTTTTACGTTTGTCACTCAAAACTGGCAGAAACATCTTTGCACAATTTCGTTTTGTCAGAATTTAGGTAGCGAATTAATGTAGCGCCCGTCTATGTCTCCTGTAAATATTTAGGTTGCGCCCGCCTATGTGTTCTGTCAAAATTTAGGTAGAACCATTAAAATACATAGCAACTTCACTTGGATATGTGCAGAATGGGTGGCAACTTCGAGTAGTGGCAGTACCACTAGCTTTAGGCGAATCGGCAGCATTGTAGGTAGCAAACTAGTGGAACATAAAAAATGGACTATTTAGTAGTGCCATAACGCTACAGAATGTCTATGATACTACTGTTGAATGGATTAATTCTTTATGAAAATGAAAAACTCTGAAGAATAAATATTAGAAGCCCTTATAGGTGGCATATTTAGCGTTTCATCAATTGTTTATCTTTGCAAAAAGGGACACAAGATTTCCAATGCCTTGGCCCTTATCTTTCTTCTTTTGTAAGATAGATACTTTTGGTAGGTATTTTTATTCAACAGCCTCTTTAAGAGTTGATGATCTTGTGAAAATATTTATGACCTTGATGTTGGTTGTTGAAGGAGACGAGGAGAAGTGTAGCTTCTTTGTTCTACCGATAAATGTATTTTGAGCTGCCTTTAGGAAAGGCAGGCCTCTTCTAGCTACAAATTCTTGTGCTAACACCAGGAAGAACCAACTGTCTCCGATTTAGGTCACCAACACCATGAAGAACCAACTCCCTTAAATTACACTTTACTTAGTAAAGGATATCAATCCTTCCATGCTCCTCCCTTTCACCCTCACTTCATAAGAATCATCAGTTCTTCTTGTTGGAATCTAATTTTGTTTCGATATTCTAATATGGACTTCAAAGACACTTTCTTCTCATCATTCTTCTTTGTTTATATAATCTTCCAACTGGTGTGATCTACGAAGTATTTTGTCCCTTTTTTTGGACCATCACACCTCTTCATTTTAAATTAACAATAATCTCTATTATTATTCAAACATTATTGTGAAGGATTTTTAATTAGTGAGAGTGATTTTCATAAATTGATCACAGGTATGGATCGATTTATTTTAACTCGATTCCATGTCTCTTCAAATATTGTATAAATTGAATTCTGCAAAGGTGCTTCCTTCAAACCATTTACATGTGACCATATGCGTAAGCTAGAGGCTTATTAATTTCAGAGATGTTCCCAACACTACACAGATTTATGTGTTCGTAACCCGTGACCGGGAGCTGTAACCTAGTCCTCCAGACTTCAGACTTAGGGAATTTTATCTCACATCCAATCTTTCATAGTTTCAATTCCCTGAATTGGTTACCTCTCACAAGGGTTAATCGATGGTTGGTGTGATTCCTAGAACCAAATCAATTGTCTAGATCCAATCCCTACTTATCCTTTTAATGCTTAATTTATCATATATGACTTAATCCAAGGTTGATATGGATGACCACTATTTACTTTGGGACTCCAGTGCTTCGGATATTTAAAGGTCAAGGTAATCGGTGCTTCAATTTCCTCCAAAGTTTGTTAGCGCTGAAGTAGTCAACATGGGAGTGCTTACATCATATTTCCACTACACTTTTATCTAATGGTCATGTGAGAATCCATAGGATCTTAGATCAATGGTTAGAATTCACTTCGGCCTTCGACACTTCAGGTAATTGTTTATTTTCCCAAAAGGACAAACTCTCGAAGTGACGTAACTTGTTGATGTCACTATTGACTTAGAACTCGACAAGTAGATGCCACGTGTCCTTGATGACGTGGTCTTTCTTACATGGATCTCTTGACATGGAACATGTTATCCTCCTAGTCATAGGTTCATATGAATCCTTCATCCAATGACTTTGATCATCTCTTATATAAATGGTCCAGATTTATTTCAGCCTTCGAGACTTTAGGCCTTTGCAATAATTCATCCGTCTCGAGTGCATTTCTCCGAAGTAGATTGGACGGTCGATATTCATTCTTTCATAGATCGATGATCCTAGCTTGTCCAAAGGTTTCAAACAAATAGAAGTCCATGAATTGATATGCAGTTGAGTGGACAATTCTCATTCACTTCGGGGATTCAGAGCTTCAAGACTCTAGCCTTGTAGTCTTCCAACTCTCCAAAGAAAATTTCTTCGGAGTGTGTATTAGAAATTTCTACTTGATAGATTTTCATAAATCCAAAATCTAGGACCATGGGCTTAGGCACAAAGTATCGTTTCTCTTCAGGTATTTGACTATTCGTGACTCTGGGGCTCCGGGACTCTAGGGTAGTGGAACCAATGGCAAATGTAGATCTATTGGCACGTGAGAATCGACGTTCTGTGTGGATTTTGGAACCAAAACTTGCGCGATCGTTAGATTCAACCCTTTCATCCTGCAATGGTTCCCTACAATTGATATTCCTTTACAAAGATTTGACGATCATGACTTAATCAGATGTTTATCTGAAGTTTATCCTCTATAACTCGTGGATCTGATAGTCCTAGTTTGTCCCAAAATCTACATCAATGGACATGATTCTTCCTCATTTCTTTTGTAGTTTTACTGTGGGGATTTCAATATTGATCACCTTTTTTCAATGAACTTTCCATTCTGATATTTTTGGTAGATCCCTCTACATGTTGTTCATAACAACTCATCATCACATCATAATGACATTGACTATTTACATCAATGAAAACAAATCAATGAAAATATGTTCAACAATCTCCCCTTTGTCATTAAGGGAAACACACCAACTCCATATAAAAAATCCCCTGTGGTGATGCTTCTCTCCTTTGAAGTTACTCTTCCCCTTTAACATCAATGGCAGAGGGTTGCTCCCCCTATGATTAATCAATTCCATGTACCCGAGAGTAAACTTTAGCAAAAATACAAGATTTATACTTACTGATCTCACCATTTTCATCCATATTTTTCTAAAATATCCATCTGCATCGAATAATATTTCTTCCTTTCGGAAGTGGAACCAAATATTAGGTTTGGTTCTATATGAGAGCATTGTACTCCTCAATGCCATAACAACTTCCCAGAAGGGGTTTTTCGTGGCCTCTGTATATGAATGTGGATCTGCACAAAGTGACATATATCAATGTATGGGAAGAAAAGTCTCTATGGCAGCCAAGGAAGCGAGGGCTTTGAAAAACTATGATCTAGTCCTCCTCCGATTCACCCGATTGTCGACTAGTTCACTAGCATCATGCAAATTATTTTTGGCCGAGAGTGGTAGGGGATCCAGAGAATCCATGAACTGAACATAGACCTTTTAATCGGATCCAAATAGATGCTCATCATCATTATATGAAGTTCTTGATTGAGCATCAATCCCCTCTTCAACTATTTCATCCAAAAAATCCTCGTCAGACTGATCTAAAACTGCATGTAGTGGACACCTGCATGTAGAAGTTTGTAGAAGCCTATAATATTTGACACCTTCAGTTTAACCAACAAATATGAATTCAATACTCTAAGGCTCTAGTACCCTTATTTTATGAAATGGAATACGGGCCTTTGCACGACAACCAAAAATTATGAAATGAGAGACTTTTGGTTTCTTACCGCACCAAGCTTCGAAAGGAGTGATTCCCTTCAATGATTTTTTAGGAACATGGTTATGGATGTATGTTGAAAATTTTATGTCTTCAACCCATATCTTCAGAGCCAATGATTTCAACTCTACCGTGCAACTTGCCATCTATTTCAATGTTGGGTTCTTTCTCTCGGCAACACGATTATGCTGCAGTGTGTAAGGCATTGTGTGTTGGATCTCAATGGTCTCTTTGGAACAAAGTGGCTGCATATATTTGTTAACATAATAACCTCCATTATTACTACGAAGGATCTTAATTCTTCCCTCAGATTGATTCTCAATGAGTGTTTTAAATTGTTTAAAATATTGAAAAACTTCTAATTTCAATGTCAATAAATACACCCATGTGAAGCGAGAGTATTCGTCGATAAAAGTGAGTATGTACCGATATACTATGAATCATATTGTAATATCCCCAAAAATAATTAATTATGAAAGTCTGTGTGCACTTAGGAATAAATTTTCATTTTTGGCAAATTCGTATTTGGAAAATTTTTGCCATTTATGGAAAATCCAAATTTGTAATTTGACTATTTGTAATTAATTATTTATGACTGTTGGGAAAAGATTTTATTTTCCCAAATAACTCTTTGATTGTGACACATATAAAAGACAAATCTTTTTATATATTAATTGTTGGAAGGCAAATTGAACAACCAGGTTGAAAATAACTGATTATGATTCCATGAGTGGGGAACAGACTTGAGTTACCTCAGGGCTGATTTTTACAAGTGGAAAATGAGGAATTTGACCACTACAAGCCCCTGAAAATCAGGGATTTGTAAATCTAAAAAAATTACCAAGGACGAGAAAATATTTATGCACAAGATGCTCATGCTATACAACATATGGAGGAGGTAGGACGTTGCTTAGTATGTTGGAGAAAGGATATTACTTGCTATTATGAACATTGTTTAGTGTGAGGCAAGGTAATTTTATGATTTGAAAGGAGGACTATAGAAAAACAGGATCATTTCAATTCTCCCTTATGGACTCATGGTCAAGCTAGGGGGTGAACGGAGCAAGTAATTTGGCTATTTTGTTCTACGGGTGGGTGGAACTTGGTTGTTCCATTTGTGTTCCAGCATCAGTTTTATTCAGATAAGCACCTTTACTTATTTTCTGGTTAGAATTATGTTGATTACATATCGTTAGAGGTGTGATGGTTTTATGTGATGTTAGTGCAAATATAAATGATTGATTGAATGCATAAAAATCTATTGTTTACCATTGTTAGTAGAAGGATGAGTTCCAATGATGTGGTTTATACCTAAAGCTATATTGTGCATATACATGTAGATATTCTCATGTGTTTCATGTAAAGTAAATGCTAGAATGAATAGTTAATTTTTTTTTACTTATATACCTCTCTATAGGTAAATACATATATATAGATGCATGTATAGTTACATGGAGTTGTACAAACATATGTTTTTTTCATACAAAGAAAGATTCTATCGATCTGTGAGATACATGAGAATATAAGTATTTACCATTGATAAGATAATACAAAAGGCATAAAATTAATATTCCTTCTTATATTACAATAGGCTTATAAGCAGAGATTTTCGGTGATCTATAATTACAATCTACAATAGCTATTACAATGCTTGAAAAAATTGTTCAGATGGTTTCAAGAACTTGTATGTTCATTAGTAATTAAGTCACCAATGATTTGTAGAGTGAGGAAACCTTGGTTCGAGTTTATTACAGTAGAGTACCCTAGGGTAAGGACCCTATACCACTAGTAAACAAAACCTCATAAATTTTAATTAAACACCAGGAATCAGAAATCGAATACTTTTTCGAGCAAGGTGATCCCCTTGATCTATTTACATCGAATTGATTAATCCTGCAAGGGAAAATCGATAGATTCAGTAAAGTGTGTGTTAAGTAATCAAATGAAAATAAATATTAAGAAAATGAAATAATAATTATCTTAAAGATGGAATAGAAGCAGTTTCCACTGGCGTTTGAGTGACGCTCTCTCCACAATCTAGGGGAGGAGTGGACCTAGGAATGGCTGATGGGTACCCTCGAAAAAAAAGACAGGGCCCCATCATTAGTTTTGTAACTGTAAGAAATACCTTGATGCACCAAAATATAAACAAGCATTTAAAACAATGCTAAACATTTAGTAATTTTACATAACCAAAGTGTTAAAATTCACACAGTAAAGTCGCATGTTCCATAAAGGCATATCCTTTCCAATTCAGGACTTTAGACAGAGTTTGCGGAGCACTCTTCAATAAAAAAATGATACTTACGAATTTATGTATAAAACTTAGAAAAAATCGTAGGTATAAACTTAACTTTAAAATACACATTATGAACTTACTAAAACCACTTCCTTTTTCGTAGAAGATAGTCTGTTCAACAGATGGGATTTTGGAGGTTATTCACTTACTATTTATTTTACGTGGAATAACTATTTTTTTTTCTATTTTTAAAACACAGATTCAAGAAGAGAGGACTAGGGTTCAATACCATATAAGAACACATACTGTATAATTTTTTAGTGGAATTTATACACAGACGGAAGTGTTATGACTTTCATGATTACTGTTTAAGTACATGAAATGTGAAGGAATTTAAGAGGAAAGTCTTACAGGTAGAGTTACAATTTTTTCACACACAGGTATGAAAATCCCTACTGCATACACAAGGAACAATTTTACAAATATACACAGTGTAAAATTAGGGTGATTTAACTTACAGTAAGTTTTCGGTATGTGAACTCTCAGATAGAGGGCGAATAGTTTGGGGATTCATGCCCATAATTTCCTTTTACGAATCCATGAGATATATCATATGGAAAACAGAGATCAATAGTTATACATACAGTGAAAACCACAAGAAAATTAAGAGTTACAATAGAAACAAAGAGAAAGATTTAACCACAAGATCTCAAGTGATAATTATGTTGTGAACAACTTAACCAGAGTACAAGGATAAACGATAAAAAAAAGGTCAAGGTCATGTCTGAACGACATGTCGTTGGACCCTTACTTAAATATTTTAGGAAAAAAATCTTGAACCAAACGATTAAATCTCCCCATATAAGCTTTGGACAGATCCCGAATGAATCCTATGAATACAGGGTGTTTACACTCGCTAGAAATGCTAACCCTACCATATCATAATTGACCACGATTTACCCAATGTGGATATACAACACAAAGCATGGATGTAAATGATATTCAGAGATTAAGTGAGAGATAAGGGAAATAACTTCAAATCTGAGAGCCAAAAGGGGACAATTATAGAGGTGATTGCGAACATGACTACCATTACAATCTAACCACTTCTTATTGCATAAGAACACAAGCGACAAATATTCTTTTGGGGTTACCTGATACAGATAGAATACTAGTAGGTTGTGTGCATCCTATTTCCTTACATAGAGCAATCTCACTCCATGTCGTCGGTCATACATCTAGAGGAAAACATGCAGGTTTAACGTTGGGGCATTTTTTCACAAAATGCATAGAGCCAAAGGGGAAAACGTTACAATAGTCACCTAGAATCCTTCGTAGTGTAGAGTAATGGTCATAGGGTTCTCACAGTACACAGGACATGTGATCAAATGAACATGGCGTTCCCACATTGGGCATGGTCATCTAACTACCCAGTACGTACATGGTGACTCTTAATTGTTTAAACTAGATGGTTATTGTGATTACATGCAGACCTGACATCGCCTATAACATAGTCTACAAACTCATTCAATGTTGGGGCCAAGTCACAAAATCATACGTGATTGCATCCTATTAGGTTTAAGACTTATGTATCGCACAAGTTTAGAATGATGGTGTTAGGATGTAAGAACTGTCATGCCTTCCTGGGAAGGGGAGCCTAGTAACTACCTTGGTAATGTAACAATGGTGCATATATTAACCCTTCTTCACGCTAGTAATATTTTCTTTTGGTGGTTTATAGATTTATATCAATACAAATTACTAGGTACAATGAATGGTTATGCGAGGATATATGTTACACGCCAGTTATTTATATAAGACCCGATAGTTTAGATAGGGATATGATATGAATATAATACTTAGGATCACTTATGTTGGCGTTTGGTCAAGGCCCCCATTGTGGTGAAGGGTCCTATTTTAAATACAATTTTTAAGAACATTGTTTTGTGAAACAACCCTTATGGCCTAACTTATTTATACATATATCTAGGTAGTAGATATATATATATTAAGAAAAGTTTTGACCAATTATGTATGCAGGAAAATGGTATGTCAAGAGTTTCCTTATGTGAAGTTTTATGAGTTAATGCTATGGTAAACAACTAGTTTACATGCGCCATGATAGGAATAGTATCATGCTTATGGAAAGTATAATTTAGTCTCTAAATAGACGTTGTAAGTAAAATCATACATTATATTGCTAATGGGATGATAAGAGTGTTATGTGGAACAAATAGGGAAGACTCAAGAAGTGTTAATGCACCTAGCAAAAAAAAAAAAATTGGTAAATTTGGGGTATATTACATATGGTATCAAAGCAAGGTTACGGCTCTTGGACCTCAGGGAAAGGCCAAAATTAGTTTAGTACATTTTATTCTCTTAAAGAAAACTAACAAAAATGATTCCTGTTACAAACAATTTTTTTTTGTTATGTTCTGATATTGGAAGCACAGAACGAAGAGGAGATCAGACTTCAGGAAAATAGAAATCAAGGACCTCCTAAAGAACCGAGACAAAATAGTGAAGGAATTTCATCCACCCAGGTTATGGAAACAATCAAGAATCTTATCGTGGAACTGCAAGTTTTCAAGGCAGATCATGAGAAACTGAAAAAGGCACATGAAGACCAATAGGTAATAAATGAAGTATTGTTGCGCAACATAGTAACAAAGAAGATCCCAAAGGAAAAGAAAAAATAAGAAGAAGTAAAAAAAAGAGCCTCTAAAAATTATGGTCCTGAAGCGGAAAACAAGAATAGTTCTTCTGAAGGCACACCAACAACAGAAAATAAAACAACCACACGAAGGAAAAGAAAACAGGTGGATCACCTCGAAGGTGAATTCAAGAAGATCAAACTGTCCACCTTTGACAGAGAGTCTAGGACAAGTGATGATGCTAAAACATGGTTAGTGGATATAAATAAGTACTTCCAAATTTATAATTATTCTAGTAACATGAAAGTCAAAATTGTCATTTATAACCTGAAGGGAAAAGCGAGTATCTAGTGGCAGGGCCTAAAATTGGCCAAGGTATTAAAAGCGAAACAAATGGAATGGTCAGACTTCAATAAATACTTCAAGAAACAATATTTATCATAAATCTATTATGAAAGAAAGACTAAAGAATTTTATGAGCTAAGACTCGGACAAATGGCCATGGACGACCTGATAAATAAATTTCTTCAGTTATTAAGATTGATGCCATACATCAGGCAAGACAAAGTAAAAATACATTGATTCCTAAGATGCCTACCACAATCCTATAAGGACGGAATTGAATTCAACAATCCCAAAAATTTAAGCGATGTTTTTAGAAAGGCCCAGATGTTCTATGATCAATACAAACAATGGTCTGAAATTCCCAAAGCATGGAAGGATAAGAAACAAGATATAATTAATCAACGAAATAAGGGATTCCAACCAACCCCTTTCTAGAATATGGAAAATAAATTCCAAAGGAAATATTTTCATGGTAGCAACCAAAATACCCAAGGGGGAGGTAGACTAGTTAATCTTGGAGCCAAGAAATTTGGGGAGTGCCCCATAGAACCACTAAAATGTTGGGAGTGTGGAGAACCTCACTTAAGAAGGAACTGTCCACATTTAACTTCCGCAGCAAGGAACACAGTTCATAACCTGAAAGAGGCCTCTACAGTAGGAGATGTGGGCAGAAACATACACAAAATTAATGCAATTGTGGCTGGACAAAAACATGATCACCAATCGACTATAATAGAGGTTAAAGGTAAAGTTAATAATAATCATATTTCTATTCTAATTGACCCAGGAGATATTTTGAGTTATTTACTCCTAGTTTATTTCATTCAAACAAGATTAAGAAAGTAAAGAATACTAAATCCTGGTTAGTACAACTAGCAACGGGGACTAAGAGAAAGGTAACATATTTCATTTTTTATTCTGAACTTAGTTTAGATGGCCAAAATACAAAGTTAAATATGAATATTTTACCGTTGGGTTCTTACGATGTAATCATTGGAATGGAATGGTTAGAGAGACATAAAGTAATTTTGAACTTTTATGAAAATTCACTTACTTACAGAGACAAAAACAACACAATTAGAACAATACAAGGTATCAGAAAACTAGTTTCAATTAGGCAGATTTTGGCCATTTAGTTTAAGAAATTTATGAACAAAGGTTGTCAAATTTATGCTATTCAAGCAACTAATATGTTAGAAAAGGAAGATAAACCTAGTCTAGAAAACTTTACCATCCCACATGTGTTTAAAGATTTATTTGTGGACAAAAAACCAGAACTGCCTCCAAAAAGAGAGATAGATTTCTCTATCGATCAACTTCCTGGATCATCCCCGATATCTAAGGCACCTTATAAAATGATTTTACCCAAATTGACAAAGATGCAAATTCAACTACAAGAATTGTTGGACAAGTAATACATCAGACCAAGTGTCTCCCCTTGGGGATCACCAGTCCTTTTCGTTAAAAAGAAAGATGAGACTTTAATATTATGTATCAATTATCGACTGTTGAACAAGATGACGTTTAAGAACAAGTATCCTCTACCCAAAATTAACGACCTATTTGACCAAGTGGGAGGAGAAAATATTTTCTCTAAGTTAGATTTAAGGTCGGGTTATCACCAAGTTAGAGTAAGGGATGAAGATAAAAATAAAACAACTTTTAGAATGAGATACAAACATTATGAGTTTGTTGGTATTCTATTTGGTCTTACTAACGCACCAAAAACATTTATGTGTTTGATGAATAGCATATTCAGACAAGTTTTGGATAAATTTTTCTTCATATTCATTGACGCCATTTTAGTTTATTTGAAAATGAAAGAAGAACACGAAGAACATCTAAAAATAGTATTGCAAACCTTAAGGAAACACAAGTTGTATGCAAAATTTGACAAATGTGACTTCTACCAAAAGCAAATACAATACCTGGGACATGTAATATCTGAAGAAGGTATTTTCGTTGACCCAGAGAAGATAAGATCCATCATGGAATGGCCTATCCCTAAGGATGTGGCTGACATCAGGTCATTTATGGGAATTACCGGTTACTACCACAGATTTATCTGTAGATTTATCGAACGGTTATCAAAGATCACATACCCAATCACATCTCTACAGAAAAGAAGAATAAGGTTTACTTGGTCACATATATTTCAAAACAATTTTAATCAGCTAAAACAACTATTAACTACAACACTTATTTTAAGGGTAGGAGACCCTCATAAAGACTTTACAGTGTTAATGGATGGGAGTAAATAGGGCTTGGGATGTGTCCTAACTGAAGAAGGGAACGCTATTTAATATGAATCACGAAAACTAAAATAGCATGAACGAAACTACGTCACACATGAATTTGAATTAGCAGTTGTAATTCATGTGCTGAAAATGTGGCGACACTATTTAATGGGCATAAAATTTTTGTTGCTAACCGATAACAGTGGTGTGAAATTATTATGCAGTCAACCAAATCTTACCTCAAGGAAAGAAAGGTAGTTGACCTTCTTGAGTGAATTCGATTTCAAAGTAAGACACATCAAGGGTAAATAAAACAAAGTTGCATATGCCTTAAGTAGGAGAACTAATGGACTTTTTTAGATAAGTATTAGCAAACAAGAAAATGACATTGAAAAAAGAATAAAATCTGCAAGTTGTGATGACGAAAAATACATCAAAAAAATAACATATTTACAAGGATATGTAGAAAATTTGGACAAAACAGATCTGAGTTTCAATAAAAATGGATTGCTAAGATTCGAAAATAGGTTGTAGATACCAGATTCTCTGGAGTTAAAGCTAACAATTTTGGATGAAGTGCACAAAAATCCATATTCTGGTCATCTTGGATACTAGAAAATTGTAACAGCCTTGAGGAAGTTGTTTTATTGGCCTAACATGAAAGGTGAGACAGATGAATACTTATCTAAATGCCTAGATTTTCAACAGGTTAAGGTTGAACATCAACATCCAGTTGGCTTGCTATAGCCTCTACCTATACCAGAATGGAAGTGGGAGATTATCTCACTTGACTTCATCATAGGTTTGCCTAAAACTCAAAAGAAGAATGATTCGATTATAGTAGTGATTGATAAACTTAGAAAGTATACACATTTTATACCTATGGAATCTACTTATAAAGCTATTAACATCACTGAAATATTTATGAAGGAAATATTTAGATTACATGGTATTCCTAAAATGGTGATTTCAGATAGAGATGCCAAATTTACATCAACGTTTTGGAAAGAATTGTTTGCAAGGTTGGATATTAACCTGAATTTCAACACAAACTACAATCCACAAACAGATGGGCAAATTGAACGAACAAATCAGATTGTGGAAGATATGTTACAAATGTACATAAGAAAGAAAACAACTAAGTTGGAGGAATACCTACACTTAGTGGAATTTATGTACAGTAATGGCTATCAGATGTCAGCTAAGATGAGTCCCTTTGAAGTACTATATGGAAGAAAATGTATAAATTCGATTAGTTGGGATAACCCAGTTGAAAAGATCATGATGGGACCATAAATTCTCCAAGAAATGGAGAAAACAGTAAGAAAGGTACAACAGAATTTAAAAGAGGCACACAACAAATAGAAAAGCTATGCAGATTTGAAAAGGAGACACAAGAATTCCAAGTTAGAGACCATGTGTATTTGAAAGTCAAAGAAAGGATAATATCACTAAATCTAGGAAATTATGCAAACCTGGTTCCTAGGTTTTATGTCCCCTTCGAGATCTTAGCTCGAACTAGACCCATCGCATATCAACTTACAGTCCCTGCAAATTTAAAATTTCATAATGTTTTTCATGTTTCGTTGTTGAAAAGGTATATTCATGACCCTACTCACATCATCGATTGGAACATGGTGCAGGTGGAACCAGAAGGTGAGTTCCAAGTGGAACCTCTATGCATTCTAGACAGTAAAGAAATAACACTATAGAACAGGGACATCGCCCAGGTAAAAGTGCAATGGAAGAACTTTAGTGTTGAGGAGGCCACTTTGGAATTGAAGGAAGATTTGTAGACATATTATCCAAACCTATTCTGAGAGAGGAATCAACACTAAGGAAAGTGTTGTACTGAAGGGGAACAAGATATAATATACCCAAAAATAATTAATTATTAAAGTCTGTGTGCACTTAGGAATAAATTTATTTTTTTGGCAAATTCGTATTTGGAATTATTTTATCATTTATGGAAAATCCAAATTTAGAATTTGATTATTTGTAATTAATTATTTATGACTGTTGGGAAAATATTTGATTTTCCCAACTAAATATTTTATTATGACACATGTAAAAGACAAGTTTTTTTATATATTAATTGTTGGAAGAAAAATGGAACAATCAGGTTAAAAACAACTGACCATGACTCCATGAGTGGGTAACAATCTTGAGTTACCTCAGGGCTTATTTTTACAAGTGGAAAATGAGGAATTTGACCACTTGCAGCCTGTGAAAATCATTGTTTTGTAAATATTGGAAAATTACCGAGGGAAAAATGCCTAGGCACAATATGTTCATGATATACAACATATAGAGGAGGGAGGACGCTACATACTATGTTGGAGAAAGGATATTACTTGTTGTTATGAGCACTGTTTTGTGTGAGGAAAGGGGATTTTATGATCTGAAAGGAGGATTGTAGTAAAAGAGGATCATTTCAATTCACCCTTATGGAATCATGGTCAAGATAGGGGGTGAACGAACCAAGTAATTTGGATTTTTTTTTCTACAGTTCTGTTCTAACATCAGTTTTATTCAGATAAGCACCTTTACTTATTTTCTGGTTAGAATTATGTTGATTACAAATCGTTAGAGGTGTGATGGGTTTATGTGATGCTAGTGAGAATATAAATGATTGATTGGATGTATAAAAATCTATTGTTTACCATTGTTAGTATAAGGATGAGTTCCTCTGATGTGGTTTATACCTAAATATTGACTATACATATACATGTAGATATGCTCATGTGTTTCATGTAAAGGAAATGCTAGAGTGAATAGTTATTTTTTATGACTTATGTATGTCTCTATAGGTAAATAGATATATATAGATGCATGTATCATTACATGGAGTTGTACAAACATATGTTGTGTTCATACAAAGAAATATGTTATCGATCCCTTAAATACATGAGAATATAAGTATTTACCATTTATCAGATCATACAAAAGGAATAAAATTAACAGTCCTTCTTATATTACATCAGGACTATAAGAAACGATTTTCAATCATCGATAATTACAAGATACAACAACTATTACAATGCCTGAAAAACTTGTTCAAATGGTTCGAGTTTATTAATTCACCAACAACTATTACAATTACAAGATATTCATTAAGAATTAAGTTAGCAATGATCTGTATAGCCAGGAAACCTTGGTTCAAGTTTATTGCAATAGAGTACCCTAGGGTAAGGACCCTGTACCACTAGTAAACATAACCTAAGAAATTTTAATTAAACGCTAGGAATCAGAACTTGAATACCTTTTCGAGGAAGGAGATCCTCTTGATCCGTTTCCTTTGAGTTGATTAATCCTGCAAGGGAAAATTGATAGATTCAATAGACTATGTGTTAAGTAATCAAATGAAAATAAATATTAAGGATATTAAATAATACTTCGCTTAAAGTTGGCATAGAAGTAGTTTTCACCGAAGTTTGAGTGATGCTCTGTCCACAATACATGGGAGGAGTGGACTCAGGAATGGTTGATGGGTACCCTCGAAAAAGAAGGCAAGGCCCCATCATTAGTTTTGTAACTGAAAGAAATACTTTGATGCGCCGAAATATAAACAAGCAATTAAAAAAATGCTAAACATTTAGTAATTTTACATAACCAGAGTGTTAAAATTCACATAGTAAAATGACATGTTCCACAGAGGCATATCCTTTCCAATTTAGGACTTTAGACAGAGCTTGCAGAGAACTTTTCCATAAAAAAATGATACTTATGAATTGCTAAATAAAACTCAGACAAAATCGTAGGTATAAACTTAACTTTAAAATACACATTAAGAACTTACTAAAATCACTTCCATTTCTGTAGAAGACACTCTGTTCAATAGAGGATATTTAGATGGGATTTTTGAGGTATTTCACTTACTATTTCTTTTACGTGGAAGAAATATAGTTTTTTTCTATATTTAAAACACATATTCAAGAACATAGGACTAGGGTTGAATACTATATAAGAACACATACTGTATCAATTTTTAGTGGAATTTATACACAGAGGGAACATTTACAACTTTCACTATTGCTGGTTAAGTATGTGAAACGTGAATGAATTTAAGAGGAAAGTCTTACAGGCCCAGTTACAAATTTTTCACACATAGGTAAAAAAGTCTTATAGGGACACTGTAAAATTAGGATGATTTAACTTACATCAAGTTGTTGGTATGTGAAATCTCTGATAAAGGGCTAATAGTTTGGGGATTCATGCCCATAATTTCCTTTTACGAATCCAAAAGATATATCATATGGAAAACAAGTATTAATAGTAATACATACAGTGAAAACCACAAGCAAATTAAGAGTTACAGTAGAAACATAGAGAAATATTTAACCATGTGATCTCGGGCGATACCTATGCCATTAAAAACTTAAGAAGAGTACAAGGATAATTGATAAACAAAATATTGAGGTCACGACCTAAGGACATGCTAGTGGACCCTTAAATATTTTTGGAAACAAATCTTGAACCAAAAGATTAAATCGCCCCATATAAGATTCAAACACATACCGAATGCAAACTATGAATAAAGGGTGTTTACACTCACTAGAAATGCTAACCCTACCATATCATAATTCACCATGATTTACCGAATGGGGATATACCACACAGAGCATGGATGTAAACGATATTCAAATATTAAGTGAGAGCGAAGGGAAAGAACTTAAAATTTGAGAGACGAAAGGGGCCAGTAACAGAGGTGATTACAAACATGACTACCATTACAAACTAACCACTTCTTATTACAGAATAACACAAGTGACATGGGTTCTTTTGGGTTTACCTCATACAGATAGAAGAATAGTAGGGTGTGAAACACCTATTGCCTTACAAAGAGAAATCCCATTCCACATTGTCGGTCATACATCCAGAGGAAAACATATAGGGTTAATGATGGGGTGTATTTTTGCAAAATGTGCAGAGCCAAAGGGGAAAACATTACAATAGTCACCTACAATACTTCTTTGTGTAGAGTAATGGTCATAGGGTTCTCGTAGTACCCAGGCCATGTGATCAAATGAACATGGCGTGCCCGCATTGGGCACGGTCACCTAACTACTCAGTATGTACATGACCACTCTTAATTGTTTAAACCATATGATTAATGTGATTAGAGACAGGCATGACATCACCTTTAACATAGTCTACAAACACATTCAATGTTGGGGCCAGGTCACGAAGTCAGAGGAGATTTCACCCTGTTAGGTTTAGGACTTAAGTATGGCGCAAGTGCATAATCATGGTATTAGGATGTAAGAACTGACACACCTTCCTCGAAAGGAAATCTTAGTAACTACCTTGGTAATGTAACCATGGTGCATATATTAAGCCTTCTTCACACTAGTAATATTTTCTTGGGGTGCATTATAGATTTATATCAATATGAATTACTAGTTACAGTGAATGGTTATGCAAGGATCTATATTACACGTCATTTATTTATATAAGTAAGGTAGTTTAGATAGGGCTATGATATGCATAGAATCCTTAGGATCACTTATGTTTTCATTTGGTTAAGCCCCCCCATTGTTGTGAAGGGTCCAGTTTTTTGTGAAACAACCCTTACGGACTACCTTATTTATACATATATCTAGGTAGGAGATACATATATTAAGCAAATATTTGACCAATTATCTATGCACACAAAATGGTATGTCAAGAGTTTCCTTATGTGAAGTTTTATGAGTTAATTCTATGGTAAACAACTAGTTTAAATGTGCCATGATAGGAATAATATCATGTTTATGGAAAGTATAATTTAGTTTCTAAATAGACGTTGTAAGTGAAAACATACATTAAATTGCTTATGTGATAATAATAATGTTATGTGGAACAAATAGGGAAGATTCTAGAAGCGTTAATGCACCTAGTAATTTTTTTTTTAATTTGGTAAATTTGGGGCACATTACACATATGAAGAGGTAACACTGGTTACCATGTATTCTTTGTTGATTTGATGCAAGTACCTATAATTAATATGCCAAAATATCTTATGCCATAACCCTATCTCTTCATTATTATGATTCAAAAATTTTGTACAAACATATTTGGGAATGAAGTGAGAGAAGGAATACAAGAAATAATGATGATCTACAACAACGCGAGCTACTTGGGACATTGTTTTTAAGCCTAAAATCTCTATTGAATCTAGATAGAATTCATAATTCTTCTGAAACATGAATGTGTGATTTGATATATGGAAAGAAATTTCATGGACAACAAAGGGACATGCAACACATTTTCAAAATTTCCCCCTTCCAAAGAGACTATGCCTTTACCACATATCTCAACCAATGTGTCATTTCCCATGAGAATAGAAGGTCATGTGCACTCTTCTATGGATGAGAACGATTCTTTATTTGCATCCATATGATTTGAATCACCTGAATCAAGGATCCAATTGGATTGGGAGGATGTGACAACCATAAAAGCGTGACGATTGTGATATTTGTTTCTTCCTTCGGTCAATTTTTGTTCATCCTTCTTCCTTGCATTTGTTGGGACCATGAGATTGTTTTGTTGTAGCATATTTTCCATCTCATTTATAGTTTTCCTCATATAGTAATTTTTAGGATGATAACCTTTTTGAAAATATCTGCATTTAGATCTTTCCTTTTTATTCTTCCCTTTGTGATCTGAAGAATATTCATCTGTCAGTTTCGAGAACTTTTCCTTTCTAGCCTCAAGGTTTTTTCCTTTCCCCTTTTTTCGATCATTGAAATTTGCTTTGCTTGCTTTGTTTACTACATAAGAATGTTATCTAGAACCCTTTATCGATCCCATGGAAAATGATTTTTCCTTCTCTTGAGTTAGTTCTTCAACAAAATCATCTAAAGAGGGAATTTTCCACTTCGGAGTTGTTAATTTTGAAGCATGAACCTAGAAAACAAAAAATGAAAAATCAAGACCTAGTTTTGAGAGAATGGAAAGGATGAGCTTCTCATATTTTTTCACTACTTTGAAATATTTAAGATGAACTAAAAGAGATTTAAATTTTGTAAAATACTCTGGTAAAGAATCAAAATTTGACGGATTCAAACCTATGAGCTCATTCTTGTAACATCCCTCTCTGGCACACTGAGCGAACTTATTCTTTGAGGACACTTGCTAGCAAGTGATCCGGGTTATTATTCTATTAAAACTTTTGATTTCGATTATGAGGCATTATGGGTTGATGACATGTTGTTTTACTACATTGATGTAGACAGGTGCTATTGACTCAGTTTTACTGAGTGTGCAGGGTTTTGGACCTCGAGGATGCAGAGGCATCGATGGAACCCCTTGGACTCCGGATCGAGTCGGGGAGTGTACCATTGGGGTTTGATTGTTTTACTATGATTTCAGTGTTGTTGATTATTTGATATGATATGGATATATTCAGACATGATTCGTTGATGATGTAGGGTGACAATAGCTTGCCGATTAGACTCACATATGGAGTAAAGGGGTCACACACGACTACCAGAGATGTTGAGGGAGAGGTGTGGACAATAGTCTACCTAAAAACTACTGGCACTCCCTCCATGGCTCGAACTATAGGTTAATGATTACCTAGTTCGAGAGGACCCACGATTCTGTGAGGGCAGACTGCGACAGTCGCTCACGATGATTCTAACGGGTGCACAATAAGGCGGGGGTTTTATTCCTTAGATTCCCTTAGTCTCCCACAAGTTCACCTAGTGGAGTGTTCACTCTAGGGGTTATTGATGTCTACCAAATAAGTCAAGAGGTGAGTGGCACCCTTGGAGCACATAGTGCATCTTGAAGGGAATGTCACGCAAAAAAACAGATGAGGTGAGTGGCACCCTTGGAGCACCTAGTGCATCTTAAAGGGTACCTCGTGTTGTTAATGATAGAGGGATGAACCTAGATGGCGCTAAGACAAATAACATGTTAAGTAATTTTAAAACAATTTCCCTAATTAAATGTCGCCCAGTACGAAGATTAAGACCTAAGTCTAAATTACGCTAGTGGTAGAACCTTGTCTTCTCTAAAAAACAAATTAATAATAATAAAAATAAAAATAACTTAAATAATAATTTTGACCTTCATTAAATCTTGTAACATCAAGGGAGTAAGAAATTAAGTTATTCATAAAAATAAAAACTGTGGTAATAAATGTAAAAAGGGAAATTAATTATTTTATCTTTTTGATAATTTAAAAAAAAATGAAAATACTAATTATGATAAAAGGGAAAAGGGGTTAAATTCCACACCTACCTTTTTGAGTTCTAATTAAAAAGGAGAAAGACGGAAAATCAATTTTTTGGGGGGAAACTAGGGAAAAGAGGTAAAATAAAAAGGGAAAAAGGGGAGCTTAAGGGAAAAAGCAGAAAGTCAACTTAGTAAAGAATCTACCATTTAAGAGCCTTCTAATTTTAAACTGAATTGGCAACTTTATAATAGGGAAATCCTTTAAAACCTATAAGGGAATTTGGGGACAACTAGGAGTAACTCTAGGTGGGTGAGGGAAACAAGATAGTTAATTAATTAAAGAAATTAAATAATGGAGGAATGTAGGGGATGGGTGACACTTGTACGGAGAAGAATTTTTAGGAATTTATTTTTAAAACTTTAATTAAATAAGACTTTAAGAAGGAAAGGAAGTTTGAAACTCTATATAATGAAGGAGGAAGAAGGATGAAGGATTATATTCTTGTTTGTGTAACATTACATTGCAGAAATATCTACTTCATTGATTTACTTGTGGGAGTTGGGGATACCCAGCTCAGAGAGGAGTGGTATCTCGACCTTGCGAGGCAGGCTGGGAGCTAGATGAAACCTCTAGATAGTGTGTGTGGCCCCTTTGTGGCTCGGGGGGCTAATGGGGAGGAAGAGTACCCCTAGCATTAGCTAGGAGGTACCGGTGATGTCTCGATGGTTGGCGAGCAGGAGTTGCACGGATCACACGGACGTCACTCGGAGCGGGAAAATAGGCAATGGTACGATTTCTTCATTTGAATGGTAGAATGTTGTAGGTTTTATGATTGGATCTGCATGTTGATTATGTAAGTAGATTGGATGTTTAGATTGATAGCTGAAATTTTCTTAGCCTAGATCTTTGGTTGTCGTCTCCTATGGCCTTGTTTTCTCGCATGTTGTAACCACCCTATGGTGTTGATTGTGACCTTCAGGTTGTTTATTCTTCATCCCTAGCTCGTCATTCCTCACCTGATAAGTTGTCCAAAAGCTTGATCTATGGTCGTCGCCTTAGCGTTAAAAGACCAATGGATCTAAACGCCCTACTTTTCTGTGCGAAGATGATGATGTGAAGGCGAACATTTTAGCCATCTACCTCTGTGGATTTCCTTGCCTGATTGTTGACTTGTGTCCTTCCGTGCGTCCTTGGTGTTTGGATTATCTTGCTTCCTTGTTGTTTATTTTCTGCGCCTTGGCTGATAGAACCCCAATGATCCTTTTGATGAGTTATCATTAGGTCCCTAGAATTCTCTTATTGTTGTGAGCATTTTTATATTGGTATTCTGAGATGAAAAATATTTAACTTCAATCTGTGTTTGGTTCTTGTTGGATTGACTGGTTTTTATTACTTTGGTGATTATAATTGTGTAACGGATGTAAAAATATTAACTCTGATGTTGTAATTTGATAATGGATGAAAAAGGAAATGTTTATGACTTCGGCGATTGTGATATGTGATCGCTGTAAAATATTTACCCTAAGTTTTGTTTAATGATGGAGAATCTAACCTTGCGTTCCCTTTCCTGTTCTCTGCGATTTTTCTTTTGGCTTTCCTGGGCAATGATACCCTGCATTATTTCACCGATTGTGCAAGGCGATTTTACATTTATGATATTAAACATTTTTTAAATTTCATCTTCCCTACCACATTAGTACCTCTGTAATTTTCTAAGGTAGCAATTATGTATTTCAGGAGTCGACCATTATCCATTGGGTATAGTTTGAGTTTCTATTTTTTTTGAGTGAAATTATTTGTACCTGTGTTAATTCTTGGGACGTTTTCTTACCTGGGTGATTTATCGCCCGCGCACATATGAAAACGTTGCCCCTTCTGAGATTTTCCTTTGAATCCTCAAGGGATTCTGCGACTTTTGCACCTCTGCAGAGTCTTCATGTGCACACAAAGGTGTTATCCTTCCTGATCTTTTCCCTTTACTCAGACTTCTAAGGAAATAATTCCTTCTCCTTTCTCCTCCTGCTGGAGAATGTAATTCCCTCCTGGCTATCCTTCTGCTCAAGAAACCTCTTGCTGAGACTTTCAGGGTGTTCAACAACCCTGCGAAGATCCCTCAATGGATTCTTCCTCAAATCACCAAACTCAAAGAGTTCTCTTCTCCTGTGCTTGTCTGCACATCTACTCAATGCTCATCTGGCAGAGTGTTTTCCCCCAAAACTTCCAACAGTTCTGCCTTCTTCTATGAACCCTATGCACCTTCTCAACGACCACATGGAAGAGCTCTCAGAATCCTTAGTGATTATGGTTCTTCTGTCTAAACTCACAGTAGAGTTCCTCCTCTGTGAACTCCTTGCACTGGCTCAATGCCCTCCTGACAGAGCTTCACATAACTCCTCAGAGATTTCTATCTGCAACTGTGTTCCTCCCCCACAACCTTGCCTCCATGGTGTTCAGAAACCTTGAGGTCTTCTTCTGAATTAATGATTTCGGCTCCTGTGCCCACCCGGCACGCCTTTGTCTGACTCCGCAGGGTTTAGAAATGCACCCTCTATGCACGGCTATCAGAACCCGCAACATTCTGTCACACCTTCCTGGTGTGAAGCCTCAAATACCTCTCAAGCCTAAAACCAAACCAACTCCTACAAATGAAAAACTGCATCTACAACATACACTCATATCATATAGAGAACACTCACAAACATTCACTTAACACATAGTCATGCAGGAAAAACTGCTATTTGTATTAAAAATGGCAAACACCTGTGTTTACAAGGTGTCCCTGTAACAAGGCCTGTAATAAGATCTCGACTCCTCTCTTATTACCCTATTCAACTCCACCTATCCTCCCCTAAAATGAAATTGAAATTGATCTTTTACATGAAGGGGATCTTCGAGCTCTTTTCTCCAAACCTCAACTACTCTAATTAATTAGATTCAATGGTTGTCTAGTCCGCAGATCAGATCTAGATTGCAGCCTTACAAATATTTAAAATTCGATTAACTCCTACACCTGTGCAAGGCACGGCTTCCCAACTCAACAACTTAAACAATTAATTACATTCAATTACATAGATTCAAACTTTTAAATGAGGTTGTGCCTTTCTTTGGCAATTGAATGCATGCGCTTTATGTGGTTGGTTGGATGACGTGAGAGATGCTCCTGCATCAAACTCCTCAACTGTAAAATCATGAGCTCCTACTCATGAGCTTCCCATCTCAGCTGTTGAAATCCTCCTGGATTGCAATCAAATCTGTGGAGTTGTTCATCTACTCCATCTCCCTGTTGTTGCTGCTGTGCTGCTTCTTTTCTCCTGATCAGCTACTCCTCGCTGGTAGTCCTTGCTGACCTGATCATTAGCTCTTGGATCTTCTCGATCACTTTGTCCAGCTACTCCAGTAGCTGGCTCTCTTCATGCAGTCTCCTTAGCTGCAAACATTTTCGGCACATGGGTAGATCACTGTGATCTCCCACGCCTTCTTCATCAGTTTCCAACTTCACCTGTTGGATGTGCATGCCCTACACTATCACCCTTCTCTCCAGGGCTTCAATATATTCATACAGATCAACCAAAATAATGTTGTCTACTTCTTCCTCTTCTTCAGCTTCTGCAAAATCCCATGTTGCAGTCTTTTCAGTCTCCTAGCTGAAAATATTGAGCCACTCCTCGAAATGCTCATCATCTTGTTCTTCTTGGGAAGCTTCTAATGTCTGCTCCAATTATTCCTTGATAGTCTCAGCTGGTTGTTCGACTTCTGTTGTTGCTGCATCTGCAACATAGATTTTTTCCTCCTCCTGGGCAAATGGTAGGAATATCTCGATTCCCCCAATCATTATAAGGCTCCTCAGATCCTCCTCCTATGTCTGTTGCATCTGCTGATCTAAATCCATTTCTGAGCTCACCTTCTCTGTCAGCTCCTTACGATGATTCCAACTCATCTTTGAGTTTATGAGACCCTCAGATAGTCTCATCTTCTCATCTCTACCCACCTGACAATATGGGATCTGTTTGTTGCTTCCCTGGCAGACTATGAGATCAATTGATCCCATCTTCATCAAAACTCCTTGATAAATTGAACTCACCTTCCAGTCCATGAGACTTTCATATAGTCTCGAATTTTTATCTCTACCCACCTGGAAATTTGAGATGCTTCCACTGCCCTCCTGGTAGTCTTCGAGATCCCGCAGCGACCTCATATCATTGCCCAGCTGGCAATGTGAAATTCCTTGGTTGTCCTCATGATATTCCGTAAGCTCCCGTAGTGATCTCAACTCTTTTCCAGCCTGGCAATTGGGAATTTCTATTCTTCCCACCTGGTAGTGCTTGAGATCTTTAGTCGATCCCCATTCACCCTCAAATTCACTAAGATCTCTCCCAGTCTCCGGTTCACATATTTGAACCATTTCCTTAGGTCCATCGAGGTTTTTAGCATGCCACAACCATCCTCTTAACAACCTACACTATCTTCTAGCCATCAACTCCTTGACTGGCCAATCTATCTTCAGCTTCTTCATGGGCCATTCATATACCCATCTCGGCTTGGTATTTTGTTGCATCCGCAGTTCAAGGTCTTCCATTCTTGTCCTGATGTCGGAAAGCTCTTTCCCCCTTTCAACTGTACTCATCAAATCTGGGCTTTTCATTCCAGCATATCTACGGCCTTCAATATCCATGTTGTTGTCTTTGTCTACCCTCCTGGCAAATCTGTTGCTGTCACTCTGCACCCCGAGTGTCTCAGCTTCTCCTACTGTCATTTTGATTATCTTCTTGATTGTTGCTTACCTGCAAACAACCATCACAGAGTCTTCAGCAACCCTGTCTTCCTTTCCCTTCTCCTCGCTTCCCTTGCCTGAAATCTACAAACAAGATTCAAGTTCTGATACCAAACTTGACACAGTGTGAAAATGCACTCTACGTCCGCTCACAGGATCGTTCAATCAGTTCATGAGCCGAAGAATTTCATTTGATTCCCTTATGGAATATCTGTCACTCTCGATCCACAGGTACTGCTCTTTTTCCTCTCGATCTTCTGCACTCCGACTGCTTCCCTTTCCTCAACAGGGAAAATATAATTTCGTGCTTTGGTGTTTTTTGTTTCCCGATGTCAAGAGTTCCCTATCCTCTCAAACTCCCAAACTCCGATTTGTCGAAATGCCAAAACAATTTAACAACATTTATCCCCCAGGGATATCTCCTGGTCTACATGACCACTATTCCATATGACCGTGACTCGATTTCGGGGTTTAACCTCACAAGAGCCCGATGCTTTGTCCTCAAGATTTTTGATCCTTTGAATCCTGATTTTCTAATGTGACATCATCTAGGCCCACAACGAAACTTCTCACCTTTTTGTGATTTCATAACTTCCATTCCCGAAATACGTGTATCTCCTGTCTTCAGCATTCATGAAATGCCGAACCCCGATTTCCCGAAATGTCTTTCCTTTCAGGACTTTTCTTGAGCTCTTAGATTTCCGCCATGCGTCCTCCTATGATGGACGGTCCTCCATAATTTCGCGATTTCGTGAAATCACATGCCGATATGCTCTGGCATCATGTCCTCTCCATCCCCAAAGTCCCAACTTGCAAAATGCCGATGGGCTCCCGATCTCCACCACGTATCCTAACAGACGGACGACTCAGACCTGTTTCGGGGTTTTCGCTATGGAGATTCCTGATCTGCTGTCCTAGAGACTCCCGATATCCCGACTCCTTCGAAACTTTCACCCTCCTATTCATGAAGTTTAAACCTCGTGCAACTTCTGGCTGATCCAATGGCTGACGGGTATCCGAGTGAGATCCGATAGCTCACAATCTCCTCTTCTGTGCGCTCCTCCTTCTCCCTCCTAGACATGGAAAACCAATGGCCCATATCTCTTTTCTCCAGCCTGATCTGACAGTTGTTGTTGCTTCCTCCTGAGCTTGCGCACTTTCTTCCCAGCCTTGGAAGAATTTCAAGTTTCTCAAAGGCCTCGACCTTTGCTCTATTTCTGCGAGCTCCATGATCGTGAGTTATCGCCTGCGCACATATTAAAATGCTGCCCCTCCTAAGATTTTCCTCTGAATCCTCAAGGGATTCTGCAACTTCTGTGCCTCTATAGAGTCTTCACGTGCAAACAAAGGTGTTATCCTTCCTGATCTTTTCCCTTCACTCAGACTTCTAAGGAAATAATTCCTTTTCGTTTCTCCTCCTACTAGAGAATGTAATGCCCTCCTGACTATCCTTCTTCTCAAGCAACCTCTTGCTGAGACTTTCAGGGTGTTCAATAACCCTACGAAGATCCCTCAGTGGATTCTTCCTCAAATCACCAAACTCAAAGAGTTCTCTTCTCCTGTGCCTGTCTGCACATCTACTCAATGCTCATCTAGCAGAGTGTTTTCCCCCATAACTTCCAACAGTTTTGTCTTCTTCTGCTAACCCTATGCACCTTCTCAATTCCCACTTGGCAGAGCTCTCAGAATCCTTAGTGATTCTGGTTCTTCTGTCTGAACTCATGGTAGAGTTCCTCCTCTGTGCACTCCTTGCACTAGCTCAATTCCCTCCTGGAAGAGGTTCACAGAACTCCTCGGATATTTCTGTTTGCAACTGTGTTCCTCTCCCACAACCTTGCCTCCAAGGTTTTCAACAACCTTGAGGTCTTCCTCTGAATTAATGATTCCAACTCCTGTGCCCACCTGACACACCTTTGTATGACTCCACAGGGTTCAGAAATGCACCCTCTGTGCATGGATATCAGAATCCACAGCATTCTATCACACCCTCCTGGTGTGAAGCCTCAAAGACCTCTCAATCCTAAAACCAAACCGACTCCTACAAATGCAAGACTACATCTACAACATACATTCATATCATATAGAGAACACTCATAGACATTCATTTAACACATAGTCATGCAGGAAAAACTGCTATTTGTATTAAAAATGGCAAATGCCTGTGTTTACAAGGTGTCCCTGAGCATGACCTGTAACAATGTCTTGGCTCCTCTCTTCTTACCCTATTCAACTCCACCTATCCTCCCCTAAAATGAGATCAAAATTGATCTTTTACATGAGGGGGCTCTTTGAGCTCTTCCCTCCAAACCTCAATTACTCTAATTAATTACATTCAATGGTTGTCTAGTCCACAGATCAGATCTAGATTGCATCCTTACAAATATTTAAACGTTGATTAACTCCTACACCTGTGCAAAGCACAACTTCCCATCTCAATGGCTTAAACATTTAATTACATTCAATTACATAGATTCAAACTTTTAAATGAGGTTGCGCCTCTCTTTGGCAATTGAATGCATGCGCTTGATGTGGCTGGTTGGATGACGTGAGAGATGCTCCTACATCAAGAAGGAAAACATGGAGGAAGAATCTCTTTTTCCAGAGGAATAGGAAGGGGAAGAGCCAGAGGAGGTGAATTTAGATATTATACCTATGGAAAAGCAGGGCACAAGTCTTGGGAATGTCCTGAGAGAAAGAAAGAAGGAGGAGGTGAAGCACACATTGCTTAAGCATAGAAGAGTGTGGAAGAAAAAGTAGCAGAAGGAGTGAATAACCTCATGATGAGGAAGATTCTTCTTAAACCAGAGAAGGAGATGGAGGAAAAAGTTCAGCAAATAAGTCTATTCAGAACTTCTTCAAGGTGAAGGACAATGTTTGCAAGGTGATCATAGATAGTGGGAGAACTGAAAATATAGTATCCACAAATATGGTGGAGAAACTGGAGTTGAAGACAACTTCACATACAAACCCATGCAAGGTATCATGGTTGCAGAAAGGACATCAAGTGATGGTAAGTCAACAATGCCAAGTTGAATTTAAAATAGGAGGTTATAGGGATGAAATATTATGTGATGTAATTTGTATGGATGTCTGTCATATTTTAGTGGGGAGACCATGGCAGTTTGATAGAAAAGTTATTCATGAAGGAATAAAGAATACTTATACCCTAGAACAGAATGGTAGGACACATATGTTGCTATCCATAGAAGACAAAGAGAAAAAGAGGGAAGCTAGTTCAAGTATAATTGTCATGACTGGAAAGGAACTCTTGAATGAAGTCGAGAAGGAGAAAGAAATGAATTTTGTTGTAGTGAGGAAGCCTAGAGTTATCCTTACAAATACTTATGTGGGAGATTTGCCTGAAGAAATCCTGGAACTATTAGAAAACTTTGTTGACATAGTAGTGAATGAGTTACCTCACTCATTGCCACCCATTAGAAGTATAAGCCATCATATTGACCTTATTCCAGGAGCTAGTTTGCCAAACAACGAAGATTATAGGTTGACACCTAGGGAGAATGAGGAAGTCAAAAATCAATTCTAGGAGTTTTTGGATAAAATTTTAGTAAGGTAAAGCCTAATCCCATGTGTAGTACCAACTGTATTAAGTCTAAAGAAGGATGGAGGATGGAGAATGCGTACAGATTCCAGATCCATCAATAAGATAACCATTAGGTATAGATTCCCTTTACTGAGGATAGATAATTTGATGGATTGTTTGAGTGGAGAAACCTATTTTTCCAAGATAGACTTGAAGAGTGGATATCATCACATAAGAATGAGAGAGGGAGATTGATGGAAAACAACATTCAAGACAAATGAATGATTGTTTGAATGGATAGTCATGCCATTTGGGTTGGAAAATGCACCAAGCACATTCATGAGATTGATGAATGAAGTATTGAAAGACTTCATAGGAATTTTTTTCATAGTATATATGGATGACATGCTAATCTTCAATAAGACAAAAAGAACACTTAAGACATCTGACATTAGTGATGAAAAAATTGCAGCAGGAAAAATTGCCAATAAATCTGAAGAAAATCTCTTTTATGTAGAAGGAACTCATATAATTGGGTTTTGTGATCTCTTCAAATGAATTGAAGATGGATCCAAAAAATGTGAGATGAATGAAAGAATTTCCATCGCCAAGCAACATATTTGAGGTAAGATTTTTTCATGGGTTAACAAGTTTTTATAGAAAGTTTATCAGAAATTTCACTGGTATATGTGCACCCATGCTAGACATTGTGAATAAGAAACACAAGAATTTTAGTCGGACAGAGGAAGATGAAAAAAATTTCAAAGTGTTGAAAGAGAAAATCACAGAACAACCAATTTTGGTTTTTCCATATTTTGGAAAAACATTTAAGGTGAGATGTGATGCAAGTGGATTAGCTACTGGAGAAGTCTTGAGTCAAGATAATAGGTCTGTTTCTTATTTCAGTGAGAAGCTGAATGACACCAAGAAGAATTATTCCACATATGAAAAATAATTTTATGCAGTGATTCAAG
The DNA here is from genome assembly GCA_009831015.1 of Picea engelmannii. Taxonomy (NCBI): domain Eukaryota; kingdom Viridiplantae; phylum Streptophyta; class Pinopsida; order Pinales; family Pinaceae; genus Picea; species Picea engelmannii. The sequence continues at coordinate 216,129 of ML807039.1, read as the reverse complement.
CTTTGAAGAAGTGGAGACACTATCTAATACCTAAATATTTTGTCTTATATAGTGATAATCAAGCTTTGCAATTTATTACTAGGCAAGAAAAGTTGAATCAGAGACATGCTAAATGGGTAGAATTTATGTAGAATTTTACTCTTGTTATTAAACATATCGTTGGAACTGCTAACAAAGTAGCATATGCTTTGAGCAGGAGGATTTTGATTGTACAAGAATTCCAAGTGGACACCTTAGGGTTTGAACATCTCGAGGAGATGTATAACGAAGATGAATATTTTAAGGAAGCTTATGAGGCATGTAAGAATCCTTTGTTTGGAGACAAAATCCCATGGAATGAATATTTGATCTAGGATGGATTATTATTCAAGGGAAAACAATTATGCATACCGAAATGCTCAATGAAAGATAACCTACTGAAAGAGAAACATAATGGAGGTTTAGCAAGACATTTTGGTCATGATAAGACATTTGAAGAGCTAAGTAATTTGTACTATTCGACGAACATGAGGGCAGAGGTGAAAGAGTTTGTGACCAAATGAATAATTTTTTCAGTATGCAAAAGGAATACAATAGAACACTGGTTGGTATCAGCCATTACGAATTCCAGAAAGGTCATGGGATGCAATCAATATGGATTTTGTATTGGGATTGCCTAGAACTCAGAAAAGGAGCAATTTCATATTTGTTGTGGTGTACATATTTTCAAGAATGGCACATTTCATACCATGCCAAAAAAAAAATGATGCTACACACATAGCCAATTTATTTTTCATAGAAGTGGTGAGACTACATGGATTTCCTAGAAGCATAGTATCAAACAGGGACACATAATTTTTAGGACACTTTTGGAGGACTCTATGGAAGAGGTTGGGAACAAACTTGTCCTTTAGTTCAACATATCACCCTCAAACAAATGGAAAGAATGAAGTAGTAAACAAGAGTCTAGGAAACATGTTGATAAGTTTAGTCACTGAGCAAGGTCGTCAATGGGATCATATTTTGGCAGAAGAAGAATTTGCATTCAACAATTCAGTGAACATGAGCACAGGGAAAAGTCCATTTGAAGTTTTGTATGGTATGAAACCAAGAGGGATTACAGAGTTGAGAGATATGAATCAAGATGAGTTTAGAAATGTTGGAGCAGATAATTTTGCAACAAAAATGCAGAAACTCCATGACAGAGTCAAAGAATAGCTACATAACAACAACTTGAAATATAAGAGCAGATTTGATCAAAAGAGGAGAGAAGTTCAATTCAAAGTTTGCGATGAATTTTTAGCTCATTTGAGAAAAGAAAGGTTTCTAAGGGAAACATATAACAAGTTGAAGATTAAGAAGATAGGATCATGTAGGATTCTTAGAAAATCCACAGCCAATGCTTACGAAATTGAGTTGCTAGACAATCTTGGGATATCACTGATATTCAATGTTGCAGAACTGTATCCTTATAGGAGATATGAAGCAGGAGAATTAAATGATCACAAATAATTTCAGTGGGAAGAACAATTTCCCACAGCAGAAAAACCTCAGATGGATAAAATCATTGAACAAAGAGATTGAAAGAAGAACAGGAGGAAGACATAGCCTGAATATTTAGTGAAGTGGAAATATAATCCAATGGAAGATGCAAGTTGGGTCATAGAACCTGATATTTTGAAGCATGGAAAAAAATGTAGGAGCTCATGGACAAGAGTCCAGGAAAATTTTAACCAGACGAGTATGATGCAGGGGTATCGCCTTCAAAGTCAAAGATGCAAGCATGGAGGTAGCGATGTGACATCTCAGTATTAATTTCAGAGATAAATCATTTGTTGAGATATTTTGTAAACATCATTTTAAATGTGTAACTTCTTTGTAAAGTTTGAATGACAGTAAGGGGTTGCAAATATAGAGTGTTGAAACTTATATGGCAATAACTGGTAGTTATTGTAATAGGAAAAAGTAGGTAACTGCTAAGAGTTTGATAGGATAGGTTATAGACATGACGATGATAGCTCATGGATCTAGTCCTTATATAGTTGTTGTTGTATTCAAAAGTTACTAGATGATGATCATAAGATAGAGATAGAGATCAGTAGAGAATAATAGAGTAGAAGAAAGACATAGTGGAGAACTGCAAGATTCTGTAATTTGTTTTCATGAATGAATCGAGTACACATAATTGTCCCAAATCTTGGAATGTATTCATTTGATGTATGAATGAATGAATGTTATATTATGTGTATGTGATTTATCTCATTTCGTTCATGTATGATTGTTAGAGAATATGATCATATGAGTTTGTGACGAAATTGGATAAGTTTCAATTGTTTCTCTTCTGAAACTCCTATGCAAGGTGTGCATCTCGAATGCAAAGAGTGACTCGATTGGGTTTCAGATTGACTTAGAGGAGTTTAGAGAGAAAAAATGAAACTTAAACCAGGTGCAAGGACTACATAATGTCAAGAAGTGACCAAGCATCGAAGAACCAGAACAGAGGAATGCTAGGTGGGAGAGAAGAATTTCTTATCAAGAAATCCTTCAATCTAAGTTATCACAATCGTGAGAACAAAAGGAGTTCATGGGAAGTATAAATCCTTTAAGGATCAAGCTCAAAAAAGATAACACTTTTCGTAAGTGTTGATGATATCCCAGATTTGGACTCGTGGGAGGAGAAAAGGTTAGAAACCTTTGAATACTGATAAATTTTCCAATTCGGAAGAAAAAGGAAGCTCAGGAGGAGGAGCAACGATGGTCTTTGGATCACAGTGCAAAGGATCGACAGTCATATGATCAGATAAAGGTGCACGAGCCTTAGCAATTCACACATATAGGAGAGAGAACCTACCAAGGTTTGAGATCTGAGATTCCCAAAGTTTGGAGAGCCGGAAAGCCGAAGTGAATCCTAGTTGTTCAATCAACTAAAGCAGATCCAAGTCGTCAAATCACCCGAAGTAATATCAGGCGTCGGATCACCCGAAGTGGATCTGAGTCATCATATGTTGTGAGTTTAGGAGGAGTCAATGTTTGAGAATTGATATTTCTGAAGCCTGAAGTACTGGAAATATGAAGTGAATCTCAACCATCCAATTACCCTAAGTGAATCAAAGCTGTCGGATTTTAGAAGGCATGTGGCATAAATCTATGAGCTCCGGGTAAAGACCCGAAGTAATTATTGCCCATCAGATCAAGGGAGATGTGGCATAGATCTCAGAGCTCTGGGTAAAGACTCGAAGTAATTCATGACTGTCAGATCAAAGGGAGACGTGGCACAAATATGTGGAATTCGGATAAAGACCACGAGTAATCCTCGATCATCATATCAAGAGGACATGCGTCAGTGGATTAGATTCTTTGGATAAAATCCATTAGAAAGAGGGATGAGGCTTGAGATTTGAAATATCAGAATTCCTAAACCCGAAGGAGATGTCGACCATCGATCGAGAAGAGGGTCATAGGGCCATTTATATGAGTTGAAAGGTCAAACACCTGAAGTTAAAGTAGGACTGTTGATTGAGCATGACAAGTGTTTGCAGATTGTCAGATCCAAAATATTGAAGTACGAAAGAAAGAAGGGTTTGAGATTTTAAAACCCCGAAGTGCGGAATCATGAAGAGATCTTGACCGTTGATTGAGAAGGGGAAGATCTAATCCATAGATTTAAAAAATGAAAATCTAAATCGTCAGTTTAGACAGTATCGTCAAGATCACGAGATCAACGATCACGTAAAATTGCGGGGAAAATATTTGCATAGAATTTAAAACATTGAGGGAGGGCCTCAATCCATACCTTGCTTTTGCTAAGAGGACACATGGAGGTTCGAGGAGAATTACAGGCTGAAAATTAGTTTGATCCCAAATCACTATTGGTCGCGCCCACAATCACGTGGTCACAAGAAGGAATTGCCCAAGGTCATATCAAGAGGAGGCTTATCAAAAAAAAGAGATAACACCCAATACTCTGAGATTTCGCAGAAGAGGAAAAGGGAATTTTGGAGGTGTTGTTAGACGTGCACCAAGGAGATGAAAGGGCCTGTGTTTAGATATAGAACTGAACCATTAAGGTTCCAGAGAGTCACTTGACTCAAGAATCAAATATCCATGACTGGGAGGTCATGTATCCCTACGGGGGAGTAGGGGGGATGCATCAGAAGGACATGGTGGACATACCATCATTGATGTATTGTCATTGATGTCAACAGTCGATGATGCACATGAATCTCAGAAGGGAAAGTGCAGTGCAAAAACGTGATTGGGATCAAAATCCCCACAGGACAAATTAGTACTGGTGGATATGTAATCTCCAAATGAACGACATGGATTGATTGCAGATAACGAAGGGAGAATTAAAATACACATTATTTCCAATCCCGCAATTACTCTAAATCATCAGATCTCATTGATTCAAAGATCAATGACTGTGGTTGACTCACCAACAATTGCACAACTTCAATTGTGGAGTTTGGGAGATGAATTAAACCACTCACAAGTTATGGTTCCAAAATACACATCGACCATTGTATCAAGTTAACTGGAATGATAGGATAAGTAAAGATGAGGACCATTCAATCTATTTAGAGCGCACTAAGGTAGAAATGGTCAATTTCAACGTTGACCACTTCGGGAGAAAAAGGGTTGAGAACAAGTAAGATCACATGAAGTTCGAAGTACCGAAGAAAATGTGAACCGTTAGATATGAAGAACACTTTAGGAGATATCAGGACTGGGAGATCATGTTTAGTGGAAGGACAGTGTAAGGAACAAATGTCTCGAAATATACATAAGCCGTCTAATTTGAGGAAACAAATTAGAAGATATCCTGATCGTCAGATCGAGGAAATTAGAAGGATAGGATAATCAAGGCCAAAGGAATGAAACCCTGAATAGTCAAATTCTCGACAACCATTGGATCAAGTTAATCCTTTTTGGGTTAAAGAATGACCATTGGATGAAGCCAAGTCACTCAAGGTTTACACTTAGGGGAATCCCACGTCATGAGAACTGGGAAGTGGAGAATTCAAATTACCCAATGTCCCAAAGGTAGAAGTTTTGAAGTCATGAGGTTAAGACACATAGAACTCACATTAAGAGTCTATGTCATCAACAGTGATGTCAGCAAGTTACGTCACTCCAAGAGTTTTTACTTCGGCAGTTTCACCACCAACAAATTCCCTAAGTCCCGAAGTCATGAAGGTCAAAGTCATGAAGTGGAAATAAGTCATTCCATCGGAATAATACTTTGAGAGAATTCTCAATCATTAAAGATTATGGACATGCATCTGTTATTCGAGAGATTTGTAAAGAGGCTGGAAATTGCGAAGGATGAAGTCCTGAATTTCCAAAATGAATGAGAATCATCCATTCAATTGTCGATCAAGTCCTGACCGATGATTTACTTTAAAGGGCTCTGATAATCCTTAATGGTACATCTAAACATAGGATTAAATATTGATCGTTCGATCTGTTTCAACGAAATATGATTTGGGAGATTTGAAAGGTTGCAAATTCCTGAAGTCCTGAAGGATGAAGTACCGAAGAACACAGTCCTAACACTGGACATATGAGGGTTAAAAGGAAAAGGGATAAATAAGAAGACAATGCTTAAATTAATAAGCTTGTGGTTCTGTGCTCGTGGTCGCATATAAATGGGTTGAAGGAAGCGCCTCTGCAAAACTCGGTTTTTGAAAATATTTATAGGAATATGAAATTGAGTTAAAAATAAATCGATTCATACCTCTTATCAATTTACGAAAAGAACTCTCACTAAATTAAAATAATTAACAATAATAATTGTTTGAATAATAAAAGTGATTATTGTTAATGTTGAAATGAAGAGCTGCGATGGCCCAAACAAAGGGACACAATCTTTCATAGCTCACACCAATTGGAATAGTATATAAATGCGAAAGAGTAGTGAGAAGAAAGTGTCTTTGTAGTCCAAATCAGAAGATCAAAAGCATAATCATGTTCCAGGAAGGAAATATGAAGATACTTATGGAGTGAGGGTGAAAGGGACAAGCATGTAAGGATTCATATCATTACTAATAAAATTGTAAAAGATAAGGGAGTTGGATCTTCATAGGGCTGGTGCCCTAAATAAAAAGGAGTTGGTGCTTCCTAGGGTTTTTGCCTTGAAGAAGGGGATCTATGTCTCATAGAGTTGGTTCTCTAAAGAGGATTGGTGTCCTTAATGTAACAACCATATAATTCTAAACATCATTAAGATTCATAAACATTTTATTTCATAAACTGAAATAATAAATTCTTAGCATAATAGTGATTCTCATAACAGCAACTTCAGGAACTTAGATTTATCAATAAATACTGAATTCATGACAGAAAGAAATAAATACATAACTTAACAAAGTACCTGGTTCTGATGCTAATTTCTGTTGTCTTTGTGCCTTGCTACTACCTTCCTGCTACCTGCTCCTAAGATCAATCCTGCCACAAACAAGAAAATAACTGCCCAAAACTACTTTCCTCCCTACCAACTAGGAAAACTACCTAGCTCCAGGATATATACAGATATCCTAGCCCTCCGTGCCCAAAACCTCCAGCAACTCAGTGCCTCCCCTGATCAAAAGCCACAGTTCCCATCTCTGTGCTCACAGCAAGTCCAAAAGTCCTCATGAAAATCTCTCCTTTGTCCCCTCATCCTCCCGCCAACCTTCCCCTTTCCCTTATCCCTCCTTCTCCGACTCATGCAATTACTCCTCCAACCACCCTTTGTGTCTGTCCCTTCTCCCCCCTTAAATGTTTTATCTTCTTGGGATTCATAGGCTCCCTCTCTGCATACACTACCATTTTTAAACATTTTTCATTGATGTTTTAAGATTTATTTCTCAGGTCATTAAATGTGGTCTTGTAATTGAAGTATTATTTAGTTAACCACAATTATTTTCTTTACTTGATTTTACTTTATAATCTTTAAATATTTATTTAATTAGGGTCATTACATACACCCACCCTTCAAGAAACTTCGTCCCAGAGTTTAAGGTATCTGAGGGTACAAAGGAAAAGAGCATGGTTCACACATTCACAACAAGTAACTGACATTATCAGTAAGTAAGTCAAGAAAGCTCATACATACTAGTGTATATGTACAAGAAATGCATGTGTAGCTAGTACATGCAAATCTCGTGCACGTACTAATAATCAAACTGTCATTCTTTAATAATTTAGGTATGCATTCAATCCAATCAGCAAGGCTAGTCTTTTATAAAATACAACAATCAATCAATTGTTAGAGAAATTCTTTAATCACAATGATCCGACTCAATAATTTATTTTAAAAAACTGTGGTTTAGTTACATAGTAATGAATATTCATATATACACATTTTTTTTTCTTCATCAAATCCCACCACAAGACAGATCTTCATATAGTCTCAACTATTCTACTCATCCTTCCTCCCTAACCTACTTCCAACTCCATTCCTATCCGTCCTCTGCTAGACTATCTTGGAGCATCATCTATACTGACCTAACTCCAAATAGAACCCGTAAGTGGAAGTGTCACTATCTCGACCAAGCTTCCCTAGCAGGCAACTGACAGTCATCATCACACATCTTGGGGAGCGTGAACTAGCACCGTCCTCCAATGACTTTAGGTTTTGGAGGATACACGGTGGGAAATGCCTCCACCCCTCCTAACAGAACCAGGGTCAACACCCTACAATGGAGGATACACAGTGGGAAATGCCTCCACCCCTCCTAACAGAACCAGGGTCAACACCCTACAATGGAACATATAGGGGCACAGTGTTGCTGGAGGTTTTGTCATCGATTATTCGGTTTTGGGCAGTGTTAGTACCAAAATCATGCACTAATCCACATATCATAGCAATGCATCCAAATAAATATAAATTTCACATACATTATTTATACCATAATGTTTCTCGGTTAATGGTTCTGATATCCCCTTTCATCATCATTATCACTTGGATATTTCATAGCCCATAACCTGCAGATCAGTCTGCAACACAACTCATACATTTCTATGCATTATCATCATATAATTGCATACTATCATCATTTCACTTTGGTATCCCTGTACCGATATATCAACATCGAAGTTTTCCCACATAGAATTAGATTTCATAATATCCCCTAATTCAAACTCATCATTCATTCATGAGATTATCATTTGCCCAAAATAGGTTGCATTGTATCCAACATCATTCTAATAGTATTTAAACATTCAACAATTTCACTTTCTCACAATATGTCGCATCATATACATCATCATCAATAACATTTAAACATTCGTAAAATTCACATCCACATAACAAATCGCATTACATGCCTCATCATTGATAACATTTAATCATTCATAAAATTCACATTCACATAATAGATCGCATTACATGCCTCATCATTGATAACATTTAATCATTCATAAAAGTTCATAAGTTTTAATTTTAAGTGTATCACTTAATAGTTTCACTGTGACTGGGAAATAAGGTGTATAGGCCTCAGGTAATCCTGGTCGTCTAAGTCAAAAGGTGGTGTTACCTACACCCCACCCTCGAGAAACATGTTCTCGAGGTGGTCAAAATAGTGAGGGATAGTCTCGCCGTAGTGCCTCGGCATCTTCCCAAGTAGTAGATCCTGGACTATACTTCTCCCATTGGACCTTAGCTTGATCTACCAGATGATTTCTGAGCTGTCAGACTCTACAGTCCAATATGCGTAACGGTTCTACCGTGAGGGTTCCCACATCCAATACCTGCAATTCTTTCCAATTTAGTTTATGTGATTCATTAGAAACATAATGACGTAAAACAGATACATGAAATACATTACGAGTTTTATGCAAGTGGGGTGGCAGTATGAGACGATAGGCAACGGGTCCAATTTTCTCTTGGACCCTAAATGGCCCTATAAAATGATGTGACAACTTTGTCCCCTTTCCAAACCGTATGGTACTCTTATTAGGCCTGATACGAATGAAAACTTGGTCCCCCACTTCATAATTTCGTTCAGTCCTGTGTGCATCCGCATAACTTTTCTGCCTATCCTGTGCTTCCTTTAGCCTCTGCCTGATCTGAATCACCTATTCCTCCATTTCCTGAATCAATTCTGGCCCAACCGTTACTCGGTCTTCTAATCTATCCCAACTCAATGGTGTTCTGCATGACCTTCCATACAAAGCTTCGTATGGTGGCATTCCGATGGAACTATGATAACTGTTATTGTAGGCAAACTCTACCAAAGGTAGGTACTTCTCCCACTGGGTTTGATTATCCATTACATACATCCTAAGCATGTCTTCCATAACTTGATTTACTCTCTTAGTTTTCCCATCTGTTTCCGGATGATAAGATTTGCTTAAGTTCAATTGAGTCCCCAATGTTGATTGTAAACTTGTCCAAAACCTAGATGTGAATCTTGAGTCCCTATCTAAAATGATCTTTTTAGGTATCCTGTGCAAATGGATAACCTCACTTATGAACACTCGTGCCACATCCGTAACATCGTAAGTGTCTCTTACCAAAATGAAATGAGCACTCTTGGTTAGCTTATCCACTATCAAAAGAATGGCCTTGTGTCTATGATATGTGAGTGGAAACCCTACAACAAAATCCATTGAGATGACTTCCCATTTGGACATAGGAACATCATGTGGTTGTAGCAGGCCAGCCGAGTGATGGTGATCGGCCTTCACTTGTTGACACTCTAGGCATCTGGCGACGAAATGGACTACATCGTGCTTCATACCTACCCAAAAGAAGAGTTTCTTCATCTCGGCATACATCTTCTTCACACCCGGATGCACACAATGAAGTGATCGATGGGCTTCTTTCAGTATGATGCTTCTAATATCCCCATTCTCCGGGATATACATCCTTCCTTGATATCTTAACAATCCGTCTATTTCTAGATTATATCCTTCATATTTTGGGTCTAACTGCCTCCCACTCTAGAGGTTTGAAGTAACCTTTAAATACCAACTGTCTCCTAGTAGTTGTGCTAACACATGTTCCCTCAGACTGACCTTTAAGGTTACCAAGGAGAAGATACGTGGTCCCCTACTCAAGGCATATGCGACCACATTTTCCTTTCCTTTTATATATGAAATACCAAAATCATACTCACTCATAAACTCACTCCATTGCCTTTGCCTGGCATTCAAATCTCTTTGAGTGAAGAGATGTTTTAAGCTTTGATGGTCCGTTTTGAGTTCAAAATTTTGCCCCACAAGATAGTGCCTCCAAAGTTTCAGAGCTAGCATTACCACTGCCAACTCTAAGTCATGAGTCGCATACAACTCTTCGTGCTTCTTCAACTTTCTTGACGCATAAGCTATCACTCCTCCATCCTGCATCAACACGACCCCCAATCCTTGTTTTGAGGCGTCTGTGTAGACCATGAAGTCCTTTTCCATATCTGGCACTCGTAGAATTGGCACACTAGTTAGTAACCTCTTAAGCTCAATGAATGCGCTATCACATTCTTCTGTCCATTCATACCTGACCCCCTTGCATTGCAAAGTGGTGATGGGTTTCGCTATTTTTGAGAATCCTTTCACAAATCTCCGGTAATAACCCGCTAGCCCCATGAAGCTTCTCACCTCATGTGCATTTTTCGGCACTGGCCATTCCATAATGGCCTTTACCTTTTCTGGGTCCACCGAGATTCCTTCGCTGGATATGATATGACCTAAATAGTGGATCTCTTTCTGGAAGAAGGAACACTTTGACATCTTCCCATACAATTTGTTCTCCCTAAGGAAAGACAACACTATTCACAAGTGTTCCTCGTGTTCTCTTTCATTCCTGGAATAGATGAGAATGTCATCAAGAAAAAATTGTACAAAATTGTCTAAGTATTTCCGGAATACACCGTTCATGAGGCTCATGAATACTTCTGGTGCATTGGTCAATACTAAAGGTACTACAACAAACTCGTAATGTCTAAACCGAGTTCGAAAGGCAGTTTTTGGGATATCACCCTCCTTAATCCTTAACTGATGATATCCAGATCACAAATCGATCTTTGAGAATACTGTTGCTCCTTTCATCTGATCGAAGAGGTCATCTATTCGCGACATTGGGTACCTATTTTTCACTGTAGCACGGTTCAAGTCCCTGAAGTCTATACACAGTCGTAAGGATCCATCCTTCTTCTTTACAAAAATTAACGGTGCGCCCCAAGGTGAGACACTGGGCCTTACTAGACCTACGTCTAGTAACTCCTTCAACTGCATTTGAAATTCACAAATTTGTAGTGCCGTCATCCTATACGGAGTCTTGGATATTGGTTCTACACTAGGTTTAAGCTCAATAGTAAAATCAAGCTCCCTTTCAGGAGGTAACCCTAGTAACTCGTCCTGAAAAACATCTGGAAATTCTGACAATACCGGATATTGATCTAATGAGGGTCCTTTCCTTTCACCCACTGCTTCCACTACATACAGTCGACACCCTTGCCTCAAGCACCACTTGACCTTCATAGTTGATATAAAGCGTAATGACACTTTTCTCTGCACACCCTGGATCTCTATTGGTCTTCCCTCATCATCAATACAAATCACTCTCTTTGCGAAACAATCTACCAAAGCTCGATGAGATGCTAACCAATCCATTCCAATGATTAGGTATACCTTCAGTGACGTATACCTTCAACCTGGTAGTGCACAATCCTAGGTCTACTATACAATTATCGACACTAGGTCCTACAACTTGTTTTTCCCCCGAAGCCATCTTGACTTGTTTAAAGTCATCGTGCTTGTAGGCTGCCAGCCCACTCTTTTCTAATGCAGATGGTGAAATGAAACTATCTGTCACACTAGAATCAAACAAAATCTTAACATTAATATGATTTAGCGTACCTGACGACACCACCACGGTGGATTGATGTTCGGCATGGCGGTTATTAACCGCTGCGTAAATTTGATGGTTGCCACTTGACCTCCCCATTGGTGCCTTTCCTTCTCTATGCACAAACCTTGATTGTAACTTTGGATAGTCCCTCTCGTAATGGGGTCCTTCGCATATCCAACAGGCAATACGAGATTGAACCTGTGCATTGTTATGTGTCTGTCTTTGAAATGAGTTCCTTCCCTTGGAACCCCTGCCCCTACTAGTTGTTCCCCGAGATCGTCGTGGACCTATCTGCATTGTTGGCGATGAATGAGATGCTGCACTAGCTTCCATTGAAATCCCTGTAGTTATTGTCCCTGGCATGACTTTTTTACCATAAGGTGGTGGCCTCGAGACCCCTCCCCTAGGAAATGTCCTCAGGGTCTTTCCTACGAATCCAGGGCGATGTGGAAATGTCGACCTTGTACCCCCTATTAAGTTCATGTGTTCTTCTGCATAACGCGTACTTTCCACCACCTCCTCTACTGACGACAGTTTCCACATCCGCACCATAGCTCTTATCTTTGGGTTCAACCCATAAACGAAGCGCTATGCCTGTCGCTGGTCATTGTCCATATACAAAACGTATTTGACCAGTTCCATAAACCTGATCTCATACTCTTCCACAGTTCTGTTTCCTTGTACTAGGGCATGAAATGCCCCTACCTATTTCTCCTCGTAGTATGTTGGTAGATATTTCCTTCAGAACCTCTCCTTGAAAAGTTCCCAAGATACTGTGTCTGGGGTATGGTGTAGTTGTCTTTCCAAGTTTCCCCACCAGTTCAAGGCACTATCTCTTAACTGGAAAATTGTGATCTTTGCCTTCGAGTTGGACGCATAGTCCCTTAAGGAAAAACACCTTATCATGCCTTCCAACCATGCTTCCACGCGTTCACTGGCGCGACCTCCGACAAACTCCAGAAGTTTGATCTTCTGCAATTCTCGCGTGATGTCTTTAGGTGGAAATTCTCCCCTTGAGTTCGTTGATGCTTCTAGATTACCCATCCCAGACGGTGGGAGCTCCACTTCAGTCCCTGCTAGTTGGAGCCCCTTTAAAGTCTCGTTAATGGCCTCCAACGAGTGCAGTATGAGGGCTAGTTCGGGCGATGGTGCTGGTGGTGCAGGTGGTGTCGGTGGTGTTGATGGTATTGATGGTGTGGGTGGCGTCGGTGGTGCCTGTGATGACGCTCCCCTTCCTCGACCCCTTCGAGTCCTGACCATCTTGTTTAACTTAACCTACATCACCCTAAAGTTATCAGGGTGAGTTCCAGGATGTTTCAAATTGGTGCTACTTAAACTTAGAAACAGGGTTGGGTGTAAGTTTTCTTTACTTGTCTATAAACAGACATTACTCCATCAGGGGAATTGACTAGTTTTGGGTTAGGATGAAGCATCTAAGCTTTGTTATCATCGAACTTTAAGGTATATTAACCTTACACTAAATAAAATAATAACTTTTAAAAATTTTATTACACTAATTTAACTCAAATTATCTATACTTTAAATTTAAACTAATTTGACCTTATTTATATATAAATAATTTATACTAAATTATTTGAGTTATTTTAAATTATTTTTAACACTTTATATTATATATATATAATAATTGAACGTATACCCAAGGGTTCGGGCACGCATGGGTTCCATGTGCTTGTCTGGCTTTCATAATCTCCCTCGTATCTAAACTCCAAATTCTACACCTGTCAACCTTTCGACTCTCTACGCATCCTTCCTTTGTCCGACTTTCTCATCTGCTGGGACTTTCCTCACATCAGTTTTCGTCCACCACAGGTCTGCCTCTTCTCTGCTCAGAGGTCTTCAGAATCTCACTTGCCATGGCTCACATCCACACTGTTGTTCTGAGCACTGTACCAGCTCATTTTGCAGAAACATAGTATATTGGTATGGCCCATGATAAGATCCAGGACCTAGAGTCCAACCTCCTTGAAATGTTGGGAACCAATCCCTTGTCTGTACATTTTGCAGAGCTCGCCCTCATATATAGTAAGAGGTACGATTCAGTCCGCATGTTGTGCACAGTTTCAGTACCTTCATGAAGAATGATGAGTTAATTGAGTCAAGAATCTGCATAAGCCTTCCTTATGTGGTGGTAATGAATGTTAATTTCCTCTTTTGAACAAACTGATTTGCTTGTAATTCTCGTTCTGTACGAATTTTGGTATTCTTCTTTTAATTTAATTCATTTATATTTATAATTTTATTCGTCTGTGCATATGCATGTAGTTAGATGCATATACCTTGTCTTCTGTATTGCTCACGGACCTTGGCTCCTAACTATAAAATTCCCCACTTAAATTTTGGGTTTCGGGGTTTCCTTATGCCCGATGCCGAGAGTCTCCTGCCCTCACAGATTCCCGATCTCGGATATGTTCCTAGCGCTTTAGCCCCTAAGCTATGCTCGTGATCCACATGACCTTGCCTTGTGACCACAGCCTTATTCCTTATCGGGATTTCAGATATCGCGCTATCGATTTGCATGAATCTCGTGCCTACGGAATTCCCGATATCCCGATACCCGATGTGCCTCTTCCTTGCGTGTTAGCCCTTTCGGCTACACCGAGGTCCATGTGACCTGTACCTATGTGACCATAGTCCTAATTCCTATCGGGATTCGGGGTTTCCCACAATAAAGATTCGGTGCATATTGAATCCCGAAACCCTGATCTTCGATTCTGCGATACATTTAGGTCTCAATTAAACCGTCATTAATTAATTATTTTAATCAAGGGTTAAGAATTAAGTTAACTGCGTCGTCTTTCAGGATTTGCGATTTTGTAGTGCATGGACACCTTGTCCATGAAACTCGCGATATCCCGATACCTTATTCCACATGTCCACCGTTGACTCTTCCGTGGGCCCCATGTCCCTTGGCTTATCGGGAAATCACGTTTTGCGATTTCACAATTCTTGTTGTTATGTTTTCGGGACTCCCGATATCCTGATGCCCGATGAAGCCCTCTTGTGGAGCTTTCACTGATGGCGCTAGATGATTTCCACGCATCCTCAGAATGAACGACTCAGATCTCATTGGTGTTCCTTTCTTTTATCAGGAATTTTCCCATCGGGAAATCGACACTTGCGCTGTCGTGATCCTCCGTCCTCATGGATCCCCAACTCCTGATCCCTGATGGTACTTGGATTTGACCCCCGCGAGAGTTGACCCTTGACACTTGTCCTTCCTCGGTGTATCGAAGTTCGCGAGTTTGCGAATCCGAAACCTATGAGTTCCGGGACTTGTGTTTTCCTGAACCCCGATCTGCGATCGTTCGGTGTGACGCGACACCTATCCACCACTCTAACCCTAGTGGTCCCTGCTCTGTCCTTGTACCCGTTAGGAAATCACATTTTGGGATATCGCGATTCCCATTGTCATGTGCATGGGACTTTCAATTCCCCGATCTCCGACTCTACGGGATCTCCCGACACGTGTCCCCGCTGTTTGGACGGCTCCGATTCTCTCGGGAAATCACGGATCGTGATTTCAACATGCACAAGTTCTACACTCCTAAAATCTCTGATGGGTAAAATCCCGATCTCCCAGAACGCTGATGCGTGTCCTTCCGAGATCAACGGCTAGGATCCGTTCTTAGGATTTCGAGAACCTCAAGGTCTTGATTCTTTGGTTTTACAAAACCCCAATGACTCTGATATCCTGATGACTCTTCCGGGACTTCTCCTCTGCGCGCTAGGACTTAAACCCGACACAACTTCTCGAGATCTGATGGTTGACAAGATTTCGCCCGAGATTTGACGGCTCAGATTCGTCCTCACACGTAACAGACAGCTCTCCTTCAGGATAATGATTGGTTACATGAAACATTATGCAGTTTTATAATTGCTCTCTTTGACACGGTTAAAATTGTATGGGGATATTGTTCATGGGGTTTTACATTATTAAAATTAACCGAGGCTTCTACAGGCAAGTAATTTACACACTTCCTATGCGATACAAGTCTTCCTTTTCTACTGCATATTGGCAGCTCCTCATTTAGGTAAGTTCGAGATGAAGTAGGCCTTTACAAGGTCCTGCAAATGTCCTTTTTGCATTTTATATAGTGTAATTCGTGCAGTTATTAATTCTTACCAACTTCAAGCCTTAGACAGAAGTTTCCCTCAACATTTTTATTGATTTCAGGTGTCTATTCTACGCAAAAATTCATTGACAAGCATTGCTCAAATAAAATTAAGTTATCAGTTCTCATTTCATACTTAATAGCTTTATTGGGCTGCTTTAATGGTATCCATTTCGTGGGAAGTGATCCTTCAAACTATCTGGTTTACCGCCACTTAATTTAAAGGGCGTTCCATTGAATATTCAAACTAAAACTGTAGTAACCATACATAATCCAGTTACAGGATACTTCCTAAAGGAGTTGCTTGTGATACATCTATGAAATCATTTGCTTGGATAATGAAGGGAAACTACCTGAGTATATTTTTGGGTACTGTATCAGTCATATTGGGTCAAACTAAATGTGTTTTGTTTGTAGTTTAAGTGTGGCTGAAGTTAACATTCTGGGTCTTTGGCCCTTAGGCCTAGATTTCGAACTAAGACGCTCTGATACCATATGTAACAACCATATACTTCTAAACATCATTAAGATTCATAAACATTTTATTTCGTAAACTGAAACAATAACTTCTTAGCATAATAATGATTCTCATAACAACAACTTCAGGAACTTAGATTTATCAATAAATACTGAATTCATGATAGAAATAAATAAATACATAAATTTAAAAAGTACCTAGTTCTGATGCTAATTTATGTTGTCTCTGTGCCTTGTTGTTGTCTTCCTGCTACCTGCTCCTCAGATCAATCCTGCCACAAACAGGAAAATAACTACTCAAAACTACTGTCCTCCCTGCCAACTAGGAAAACTACCTAGCTCCAGGATATCTACGAATATCCTGGCCCTCCGTTGCCAAAACCTCCAACAACTTGAGGCCTCCCTTGATCAAAATCCACAGTGCCCATCTTTGTGCTCACAACAAGTCCAAAATTCCTCATGAAAATATCTCCTCTGTCCCCTCATCCTCCCGCCAACCTTCCCCTTTCCCTTATCCCTCCTTCGCCGACTCATGCAGTTAATCCTCCAACCACCCTCCGTGCCTGTCCCTTCTCCCCCCTTAAATGTTTTATCTTCTCGGGATTCATAGGCTCCCTCTCTGCATACGCAACCATTTTTAAACATTTTTCATTGATCTTTTAAGATTTATTTCTCAGGTCATTAAATGTGGTCTTGTAATTAAAGTATTATTTAGTTAACCACAATTATTTTCTTTACTTGATTTTACTTTATAATCTTTAAATATTTATTTAATTAGGGTTGTTACACTTAACTATTAAGTATAAACCTTGTAATTGATGTTAAATATATTTATATAATTTCTTTTTCATACAATTCATTGTTGCTTCATTGTGGTAATCAATAAAATATAAAAAATAACTGCTAATTGTTGAAAAAGGGTAATACTCATTAACCCCCCATCTTAATAGCACATGTCTATGTCAATGCAGAAAAATAACGTGTCCTCAATTCATAATGCCTCATAATCATAATCAAAAGCCCAAAAGTATAATAATCCAGATCACTTGCGAGCAACTGTCTTGAAAGAATAAGTTTTCTCAGTGCACGGAGGGATGTTACACTTCCCCTCCATGGTTTTATCAGGATTGCACAAGTACAACTCAGAAAGTCCTATGTTTGCACTAGCTTCAATGAATTCAATTCCCTGGTTGTTGCAAAGTAGTTCTGTCTCCCCAGATCTGTTGGATACCAGTGATAAACTAATGCCTCTGATAAAGAAATTTTGTATGGTAGACTCCTCTGCAAAGGAGGATTCTGATCTGGTGGTGGGCTTCTTATAACATAATAAAATGCTCATATAACATGAGGACTTGTGAGATACAAATTGAATAGAGGAAGATGATGGTCTTGCACAGGATGAGTATTAGGTACAACTTCCTTGCTAACTATTTTTACATTGTAATCATCACCGGAGAGGGAAGCCATCTCTAAAACTAGCCAAAACACGAGTTCTTCACCTTCAGTGGGAGCAAACACAACTCCTTATTTATAGAGCTGGACCCGATCTTTTCACTTAATTAACTCAGGGAGACTCCTCCTTTATAGACCTTGGTTTTGCCACGATTCTCCCACCCGAACCCGAGAAGGAATTGAACATCCCAAAGAATTTTACAACATTCCTTTCTGCAGAGAAGTTTGCATCCTAAAAGATGTGGCCATTTCGGGTGATCCAAATCCCCCAGGCCAGAATGAAATGGAAGGCCCAAAAATCCTCTGGTCTGCGACCATGCAGCCAGGCCTGTAGCACTAATTCAGAGGTATTTCCATGCCAATCCCAGAGGGAGTGCACCAAGTTCTTGGAAAAAGTCCAAAATTCCTTAATGAAAGGACAATGTAAGAAAAGATGATCTACTATTTCTGAATGAGATTTGCAAAGAGCATAATGGTCTAGACCAAAGAAAAGACTCCTTTGTAAATTGTCTGAGGTGGGTAATTTATTTTCCAGAATCGACCAAACCAAAAATTTTCCCTTCGCCGGACAAGACTGTTACCATATCTTCCGTCACCACCAAAGGGGATCTTGATGGTGTAGATCCACATATAAATTTAAATAGCCAGATCAAGGACTGTATTAGTCATCCCTGACACCATCCTAAAGTAATTCGTCATCTCTTTCAATCAATAGTATTGAGGTGTCTTGAAGGTTCTGAGTGTATCTATTCCAATGTATCAAGTCATCCTCTAGAATACCAAGCCTATGTCCCGACATCCATCCTTAGTGCCACACATTTGTAAGTAGTGGATCGCCCACCTGTGCAAGATGTAGAAAGCCACACATTGGAAAAATATGTCCCATATGACTCCCAGGCCATGGATCAAATCCAAGATGAACCAAATTTCCATAGCCCACTCTCCACACCAGTTCGTTCCCCATAATATCAAAAGACTTAATCAAAACCTTACAAATAATAGAAATCCCCGACCAGAATTTGTTAGCAGTTCGAGTCCATTCCAAAATGGATAGAGGGGAGATATATTTTTGGTGTATTACCTGGGTCCAGAGACTAGAAGACTTTATCAGTCACAGTAACACTTTGCAGCAAGATATTTAGATAAAGAGAAAATATTTTTTAGGCCGCAACCACCTAAGGCCTTTGGAGTTGCAATATGATCCCAACGTACCCAAGGTAAAACATTTTTGTCCTTATTTCCCTACCACAAATACAAAAATAATTGCTTTCTCATCTTCTCCATAATACCTTTGGGTATCCAGGATAAAGACATCTAATAAATCATAATAGTCTCTAAGACCGTCTTTGCCAAAACTAACCGCCCAACCCTTGAAAGCCATCGATGACTCCAACATTTAAGACTTTTTTCCATTTTTTCAATTAACCACCTCCAATCGGTCTTCTTATAGTCATTTGGTTTCATTTGAAAGACAAGGTACTTCAAAGATTCATCAATATCAAAGACCCAAAAGGGAAATCTCACAGAAATGTAATGTGACTCTTCCATAGACAGATAAGAGAGCGTAACACTTGACTTATGTTTGTTGATTTCCATGCTAGTATCATGTTTGAAAAGTAGTAGTCCCTCATTCAATTTTTCAATATCCTATCTGGAACCATTGAAAAAAAATAAGATGTCATCCACGAATAGTAGATGTGAGATGTATAATCCCGGAGAAATTTTGATGCTTCTGAAAGTTCCAGCAGACTTAGCCTCAATCAAGAAATGGCTAAGACACTCTGTGAACAAAACCAAAAGGAGTGGGGATAGAGGAAAACCCCGTTGAACCCCCCTTTCTGCTTTGAAGAAAGAAGAGGTTTAACCATTGATCAAAATAGAAAAATATATTCAGGATAAACAAGCCATAATCCAATTTGTGAAAGCCACTCCAAAGCCAAGATGGATCAACAAAATCCAAATATAAAACCAGTTTACCCTATCAAAGGCCATTGAGAGATCAATTTTGATCACTACACCTTTGAGTTTCTTAATTTTAATGTTGTGTAGTCCTTCCTGTGCCACCTTGATAGCCTCATGAATCTTTCTACCTTTCGAAAACCCAAACTATTCACATGAAATATGCCTGGAAAGGATATCTTTTAATCTGTGGCTAATGTATTTTGAAATAATCTTGTAGATATAGTTACATAAATAAATAAGATGGAAATCATCAAAATTAGATGGATTATCGGATTTGGGGATTAAAGCAATGAAGGTGGCATTAAGAGGCTCATGAATATGACCATTTTTTTTGGACTCCTCCACAACTTTGAAATTATCATTTCCTAATAGGTTAAAGAAACCCAGAAAAAATTCAATTGACCATCCATCACGACCAGGACTCTTCCCTTCCTGGAAGGTATTCATGACAGCTAACAATTCCTATTCAGTAACCTCCTTCATCAAGGAATCACTCTCATTGTCCTCCACAAATCGAGGGAAGAGCCTATCAACTTTCAAAATTTCAATAATTGAGGAGCCCACCTGAGCCTTGAACACATTTTTAAAATAGGAAATCCGTAAATATGATAGTCCTTAGAAGGTATTGACCAATTTTCCATCCCCTTGGGTAAGGATTGAAAAGGTATTTTTCAATTTCCTGCCCTTGGCAAAGGAGTGGAAGAATTTTGTGTTCTCATCCCTACAAGTGAGCCAAATAGCCCGAATTTTTAGTTGCCCCAAATCTTCCTTTTCAGCCAAAATAGATCTCCTTCAAAGCTCCACTTGAATAGGCTCTTCCTTAGCTTCCCTGGAGCAAAAGCCTCTACTAAGATCAACCTTCTAGTCCATCAACTTATTTTCAATATTGAGAATCTCCTGATCCTCCTTTAATTTTTTCTCATGCGGCCAAGATATGGTATCTTATTTTACTTTCCTTAAGTTGTCCATAAGATGAATATTAGCATGTGAAGTAGGTTTTTCTCCTAAAGGAATTGAAAGATTACATACTAAGTCTTGTTACTCAGGATCCATTAACCAAACTTCAAAGAATTTGAAGGGGTTGGGGGTTTGTCGAACCCTTCCGGTTATTTCCAAAACATTCAAGTTGTGATCCTATTCCCCAATATAAACAACCCATTGTTGATCAAGGGCCAATGATTCCACCATATCCTCCTTCAGCAGGAAATGATCCGATCATTTTACAACCCTAGCATCTCCTACCTGGAGATTCTACCAGGTCGACTGTAATTTAATCGGCTCCAAGTCCAACATTCCATGAGAATAAAGAAAATGAGTGAAATAGTCACTCAAAGGGTCCAATGAAGATCGGGGGCCCCAAACCTCCACCGCTCCCAAGGAAAAATTTAATTTCCCTCCCACAATAGCCCCTTGTTCAGAAAGCCAAGGGCATAAGGCCAAAGAACTCCAATAATTTTTCCTCTTTGCATAAGGACCATATATATTAATAAGCACCAGGGAGCGTCCCAACTTAGCTAAGAACATCTTTAGGCCAATCCCCTAATCGAAACCCCAAACCCTATCACATTTGCAACTCTTGTCACACCACCCAGTGGCAACACCCCCAGAACGACCTTTTTCATCCACCGTCACAAATGACCAACCGAGAAAAATTGCTTCCAGTGACACAACCACAACTTCACTAACCCCCAAGGTTTCTTGTAGAAATATAACCCCTCAAGAGACTGGGTGCCAGAAGATGACTGATTACCGGATATGGAAGGAGTCCCACAAAAGGTCTAAGAGGAAGTAGTAAAGGAAGAAGAAATTTCCAAGGGAAAGGGTAATTCAAGAGAGGAAGAAACCACTAAACTCCCATTCACAGAGGAAACTGTAATGTGGGGCTCCCCTGTCATACATATTTACCTTGACAATTGACTCGAGGGGGTGGAAGGGATGATAATCATAGGAGGAAAAAGAACCCCATAAGGAGAGAGGGAATAAAAATCCAACTCAGGACATGGATGAGGGAAGGGCGAGGGAATATCCATCGAAGAAAAAACATTCAACCCCAAAAGGCTTGACTGAAGCAACAAATAAGAATTAGATGAAGCAACTAGATGAAAAGAAAATTGTTTCTTACTCAACACCTGTAGAGACCTTGGGCACACCGACCAAGAAGACTTCAGGGCCTTTGCATGAGCCAAGTCATGATCAACTGAAAAAATACCTAAAGGAGAATGAGGGGGGTGCCTATTGTCCCTTCCAAAGTCCAAATTCTGAGAAGTACCGCTTGTGCACCCCAGAGTCCTCGAGCCCCGATACCTCATGACCCGACCTCGATCCATCACCATCATCCAAGGAGCCCCTCAAATTACCCTTGAAAAGAAGTTTTCAATCCTCTACTCCATGCCCATAAGCGTGACATCTATGGCATCTGAAGGGAATGCCTTCATAATCCAAAGGATGTATAAAATAACAAATAGATTTCTCTATAGTCAGATCCCTTAAAAGTCTCAGTTGAATATCCAATCTCACTAAGATCCTAGCCACCGACATTAGACGAGTATCATCAAAGGAGAAATCTGCCTCCAAAAATCCACCCAAGTTTCTCCCAATAGTCGAGAAACAAACAAATTTCTATTATTGCATAGGGAGGCTTGGTAAACGAACCCAAACAGGTACCACATCCACTCTCTCCCGCTTAGTGATGCAGGCGAGCTTGGTCCTCGACTCACCTGCTCTCAAATCGGTTTCACATCCCTTCTTCGGAGCCGAAATTGGCTCTTTGGATTCCCTCGGGAATCACTGTGCAAAATACCTGATCCACATGTCCTTTAATTCCTCCCCACGGCCTTCGACACTTGACCATGGTTATCCCTCACTCTGTATTGGGGTTCAGGGTTTCTGATGTCGCGATGTACATGTATTCGCAATCCATGATCCTCCGATCCTCGACATGCCTTAGCCCTCCAAGCGAAGCCATGACCAATGTGACCAGTCCTCGTGACTGCACCCTTATCCCATCGGGGCTATGGGATTCACGATTCCAAAATGAAAAGTTCTCACAACCACGGAATCCCCGATTCTCCGAATCCCGATGCGGCAGTCCTCCGATGGGTCCCGGGCATTGACCTGTCAATGGTCCTTTTACCTGTCTCGAAAATCTGCCACATATTCTCCTCCTTTTCCATGATGACAGCTGGCTCCCACGCTCCAAGGCCTTATCAGGAAATCGTGTATCGTGATTTTCCAATGCACAAAACTCTTGTCAACGGGATCCCCGATATCCCGATTCCCGATTGGCCGATGAGCGACCTCCTGTCGGTATTTTAGAAACTGCTTCTGATTATATTAAAATGGAAAATGCCTATATTTTACAAGGTGTTCCGGAGCTCTCTCTGGATCCTCTCTACTCTAACTCAACTCTGCTCTACTATTACTTGACTCCCTCAAAATGAGATCTGAAATCTCTTTTACCTGAGGGGCTCTTAGCGCTTCCGTCCAGGATTTACCTACCCTAATGAATTACATTCAATTACAATGAATGGGTTGTCTAGTCCAGCACCTGGATCTATATCTTAGCCAATAAAACATTAAATTCCTATCTTATATATAGCCTGTGCAAAGGCATGACTTCCATGGCTCACCAACCTAAGACATTAAATTACATTGAATTTCAAATTCAAGGAGAGGCTGCGCCTCTCTTCAGCCTTTGAATGCGTGCGCGCTGATGTGGTTGGCTGGCTGCGTGGAGAGATGCTCCTTCATCATACTCCATAGCTGCAAAAATCATGAGATCCTGCTCATGATCTTCCTCTGTTGTTGTTGGAACCCTCCTGGATCCCAAACGAATCTGTGGAGCTTTTCATCTGCTCCATTTTGCTGTTGCTGCTGCTTCTTCTGTGTTGTTGTTGCTGCCTCTTCTTTCCTTATGCCCAGCTGCTCCCTGCTGGCAGTCTCTGTTAATCCCAACATCAACTTTCTGATCTCACTGATCACTTCATCCAGCTGCTCCAATGGTTGGTTCTGCTCATGCAGTCTCCTCAGCTGCAATTTTTTTTTTCCATGGGGAAGATCGCTATGATCTCCCATTCCATCTTCTTCATCAGTCTCCAACTTTTCCTTTTGGATGTGCATGCCCTGCACTTTTACCCTTTCCTCTAGCGCTTCTAATTGATCCCACAGATCAGAAAAACATATGTTGTCTGTGTCCTCTTCATCTGCTACTGCAAGCTCTCGTGCTGCAGTGTTTTCAGCTTCTCGACTGAAAATATCGAGCCACTCCTTGGAATGCTCGTTTTTCTCTTCTGCTCCTACTGCAAACTCCCATGTTGTAGTCTCTTCAGCTTCAATGTTGAATGCTTTGAACCATTCCTTGGAATGCTCACTTTTTTTTTCCGCTTCTTCTATCAGCTCCAATGTTACAACTCTCTCAGCTTCCTGATTGAATGTATTGAGACATTCCACCGAATGCTCATTTTCGTATTCTACTTGGGCAACTCCCAAAGTCTGCTCCTCATATTCTTCTTCGACAGTCATTTCCAGTTGTGACTATTCTTCTGCTGTTGCACCATGTACAACAGAATTTTCTGCCTCCTTCTGGGCAAATGGTAGGAATACTTCAATTCCCCCAATCATCAGAATATCATTCTAATCTTCTTCCTCTTCTGTCAGCTGTATTTGATGATCCCTTTCCATCTCTGAATTTATGAGACCTTCAGATAGTCTCATATGCTCATCCCTTCCCACCTGGCAATATGGGATGCTTCCGCTGCTTCCCTGGCAAATTATGAGATCAACCAACCCCATCTTCATCAGCACTCCTTGCTGAATTGAATTTTCCATGAGACCTTCAGATGGTCCCAAGTTCTCATCTCTGCCCACCTGGCAGTTTGACACACTTTTGTTGCCCTCCTGGAAGTCTCTAATGCTTTCGCTTCCTCTCTAGTAGTCTTTGAGATCCCGCAGTGATCTATGATCATCACCCAACTGGAAATGTGAAGTTCCTTCGCTGTCCTCTTGACAGTCTATGAGATCTTCAGCTGACCTCATCTCGTTGCCCTCTTGGCAATCTGTAAATTCTTCTTCTCTACCTTCCTGGCAGTTCTTGAGATCCTCAACCGATCCCAACTCATCCCCTTCATCATCATCGAGACCTCTCCCAGTCTCTGGCCAACAGTGACAAATCATCTTTTCTTCTGTGGCCTTGAGGTTTTCACCATACCTCAACCATCTCTTTAACAACCTCTGTTGTCCTTTGACCATCAACTCCTTGATTGGCCATTTCACCTTTGGTTTCTTCATGGGCCATTCATATACGCATCTCAGCTTGGCTTTCTTTTCCTGCCTCATCCGCAGTTCCAGATTCTCTATGTCTGCTTTTAATTCATAGAGCTTTCTAGTCTCTTCTTCATCCCATTCGGCAAGATTTTCGTCCTTGCTCTTCTTTCTATGGCCTTCAGTAGCCATCTTGTTGTCTCTGTCTGCCTCTTTGACATATCTGCTATTGTCACCCTTGAAATCCTGAGTTCTCAACTTCATTCGCTCACAGTCCTGCTGACTGTCTATGGACTGCTGCCTACCTGCAATCAATCATTACAGAGTCCTCAACAACTTTGTCTTTCTTCTGCCTTCTCTCTCTTCACCTGAAGTATACAGATGAAATTTTGGCTCTGATACCACTTGACACAGGTGAGCTTTGTCCTCGACTCACCCGCTCTCAGGATCGATTTCACATCCCTTCTTCGGAGACAAAATTGGCTCTTTGGATTCCCTTGGGAATCACTGTGCAAAATACCCGATCCACATGTCCTTTAATTCCTCCCCACGGCCTTTGACACTTGATCGTGGTTATCCCCAAATCTATATCAGGGTTCAGGGTTTCTGATGTCGGGATGTACATGTATTCGCAATCCCTGATCCTCTGATCCCCGATGTGCCTTGGCCCTCCAAGCCAAGCCCTGGCCAATGTGACCAGTCCTTGTGACTGCACCCTTATCCCGTCGGGGCTACGGGATTCACGATTTTGAAATGCAAAGTTCTCACAACCACGGAATCCCCGATTCTCCGAATCTCGATGTGGAGGTCCTCCGATGGGTCCCAGGCATTGACTTGTCAACGGTCCTTTTACCTGTCTCGGAAATCTTCCACCTATTCTCCTCCTTTTCTGTGATGACAGCTGGCTCTCATGCTCCAAGGCCTTATCGGGAAATCGCGTATTGCGATTTTCCAATGCACAAAACTCTTGTCAACGTGATCCCCGATATCCCGATTCCCGATTGGCCGATGAGAGACCTCCTGTCGGAATTTTCTCCGATGGTGTAGATATATACCACCTGTCCACTGAGCGGATGGTTCTGATAGTGTCGGGAAATCGCGTATCGCGATTCTGAAATGCACGAGACCTATGTGCCCAGGATCTTCAATATCCCGATTCCTAACTCTTCCCAGGTGACTGACACCTGTCCTTCACGCTGACTCCCATCATGTCTTTTCCCTTGTGCACTGATGGTTTCCATGCGTCCCTCCAACGAACGATCCCGATTATGTCGGGATTTCGGGACTTCCGATGTCCTGTTTCCCTAAACTTTGAGAACTCTGAATCTCTGAATGTCGATATCTCGACTCACTCTAAATCTCTGACACCTATCCTCTGATGATGGACGACTCGGGTTCTTTTGGGGTTTTCAAACTGTATGTCCCCAATATCTTTGTCCATGGGAATGTTGATTTTCCGATGCGCCTGAACACCAATGGCGATGGATCTCCGCCACGTGTCCCTCTGCCCACGGATGGCCCAGATCCCATCGGGATTTCGTGACTTGTGCTGCCCAGTCCACACGACCTCGAGAAATATGATTTCCCGATGGTCGATATCTCGATGACTAAACCTCGTGCAACTTCCACAGATCCGACGACTATCAGGTATTTGTCTCCCGTTCTGACGGCTCATATCCTTCCTCCTTACACACCCCTCTTCCAGAGGCTAACCTCCGGGCAACTCTTCCCGATCCTATGGATGACGAGATTCCTTCGTGAGATCTGACAGCTGTCGGTCCTCCTCTCTTGTGTTCTTCCTCTGGCGCTCCTTTGTTGGAGGGAAACTGCTCGATGATCCATATCTCTTCTTCAGATCAATCTGACGACTGACGCTGCTCCTCCTGAGCTTGTTCTCCTCTAACCCTTAAAGGATTTCGACGTCTGTGCTCCTACAGAATATTCTCATGCACATAGCGTGCTATCTCTTCTGATCTTCCGCAACCACTCATACCCCTTGGGGGATTTTATCTTCCTTCCTTCTCCCACAGACAGAGGATAAAGTTCCTTCCTGGCTCTCTCCTCGAGCAACCTCTTGGTTGAGCCTTCTGGGTATCCAATAGCCCAATGAAGATCCCTCAGTGGATACTTCCTTCAGATGACAGAACTCAAAGCGTTCTCTATTCTCCTGTGCCTGCCTACACACTTTCTCGATGCCCTCCTGGCGGAGTATCTTTTCCACAGAAAATTTAGTAGTTATGGGTTCCTTCTGTGCACCCTTTGCACCTGCTCAATGCCCTCCTGGAAGAGCTCTCAGAATCCTTAGTGATTCTGTCTTCTGAACTCATAGCAGAGTTCCTTCCTCTGTGCAACTCTGTACACTTGCTCAATGCCCACTTGGCAGAGATCCTACAAAATACTCATTGATTCTATTTGCAACTGTGTTCTCCTACATAACCTTGCCTCCAAGGTTTTTCAGCAAACTTGAGGTCTTCCTCCTGAGTTGTTGATCTCAGTCCTGTGCCTCAGTACATCTTTGTCTGACTCCTCAGAGTTCATAAGTGCATCCTTTGTGCAGAACTCTCAGAACCTCAGCGTTCTATCACACCCTCCTAGTATGAAGCCTCAAAGACCTTCAACCCTGAAATCAAACACAACTCCTGTAGAATGTATCAACAATCATACATTCACAGCATATACACATAACAGACACAGACATGCATATAAGACAAAACTCATGCAGGAGAAACTGCTTCTGATTATATTAAAATGGAAAATGCCTGTATTTTACAAGGTGTTACTGAGCTCTCTCTAGATCCTCTCTACTCTAACTCAACTCTTCTCTACTATTACTTGACTCCCTCAAAATGAGATCTGAAATCTTTTTTACCTGAGGGGCTCTTAGCGCTTCCCTCCAGGATTTACCTACCCTAATGAATTACATTCAATTACAATGAATGGGCTGTCTAGTCCAGCGCCTGGATCTAGATCTCAGTCGATCACACATTAAATTCCTATCTTATATACAGCCTGCGCAAAGGCACGACTTCCATGGCTCACCAGCCTAAGACATTAAATTACATTGAATTTCAAATTCAAAGAGAGGCTGCGCCTCTCTTCAGCCTTTGAATACGTGCGTGCTAACGTGGCTGGTTGGCTACGTGGAGAGATGCTCCTGCATCACTTAGCGTAAAAAATTGGAGTCCATTGCTTAAGAACGATGGGGGTGCCTGCAATAGACCAAGTTTTAGAGAGAGCCCAAGCGACATTAGAAGAGGCCAATAAAAAAAAAGAAAACCAACCTTTATCTAGCAACCGAATAATGGGGGAGATTGAAATATTAGAGCCCTAGGATTTATCCACCAAAGAGTGCAAGAAAGCAATGACCAACCATTTTCCACACATACGCCCCACCATGGTGAGTTTCAAAAACTCAACCACCTGATCCATGTCGATGGCCGCACCAAAGTCCAAGTTGTATATATCAGTGTGATCCTTTGCACACTGGGAGCCTCGATGTGCCGATCGATTTGTAACCCCTACTTCCTTCGAGTGTTCTCGAACTCGCCCCCATGAAAATCCTATGGTGCCCGAACACAGAGGAGAAACAGAAAAACCATGAGCCCTGCCTGGAGAAGGAACCCCCCCAAATAAATCACCGACAGTCACAACAGGTTTTGGAAAATATCTTGTGTCATTAATGAGCTCCGATGGTAAGAATTGAGCACACGAATCATCCACTGCTAAGTCTATCTGTTGGTTGTCCAAACTATGACCATTAAAGAGAGCCCTAGGATCGAAACCGATGCAAGCAAAAACACCCTCCGTCAGACTCGGAAGAGAGTCCAACCTAGAATCAAATCCCGACAAAGAAGCGATCGAAAGTCCAAAATCCAGTCCACCCATAAAAGACAAAGCAGTTGATGTGTGAGTCCCCAGATCAATGCCAGATGTCTGGGAAATTTCCAAAACCACTGAGTTCATATCCTCTATCCCTAATGGAATATCGATAGTGGGATCTGGGGTCCCTACCTCTGGACCACCATCCACCACTGCCAAAACTGACACAGAACCTGCAGCCCAGACCGATGTCATACCGATCCAACGAAGGACAGAGAAAAAGGGAAAGAAAATGTCGCGTAACCCCTGACCTCCAAGAATCTTCCAAGCTAGCCCGAAAAGCTAGCTCCAACCTCTAAAATCTCGAACCAATTGAAAACCTACTCCCATCCTGCACTAGAGAGTCCCTAACCATCATAACCAAACCCTATCATTGTCCTCCAAACCCCACCAACGTTGTCACATGTCAATCGCTCCATCCATCCCCAAATGTCGTCAAAGTTCACCATTGACAAAACCTTATTTTTCCCTTACACTCTTTCACTATTTTCCATGCTCTGTGTTAAGGACAATGGCTACCTAAATCTCTAGAGTAAGAATATGAGTGTCCTTCAGAGAGATTTATCCTCATGGTACATTATGCATTGGTCCAATAATCAACAACTTGCATAAATGCGGCACTTTTAATCAACCTTATGATGTACTTGAATAAGCCTTTATGAAATAATCTTAGCTCCACTGCATGGCTTTTTCTCTGAGTGTTATTTCTCATTTATTTTGTTGTTATATTTAAAAATAATTATTTAGTTGTTATTTTTAAAAAAAATTATTTAAATGATTAATAGTTTAATTGTTTATTTTTATTATTAATATGAAATTTAAAATAAATATAGACCAGTGAATTTAGCAACAAGTCAATTGGATTTAGTTAGGGTGGTTGGAGGAATAACTGTTATTGTCAATTGATGTGCCATATTAGTCTTATCCATATCACTCGAAAGTACGATCAAGTTAGAAGACATGTGCTCTTATAGACTTTTAAGTAAAACTCTCAAAGATATCTAATGTCACTTAATTAAAAATTTAAAATATTATAACTTCTCTAATTATTTACATTCTAATAGTTCATTTTAGTCTTTTAATGCTTTAAATTCATTATTAAATACACATTTTTTTTAAAATTAAAAATAAGAAAAATAAAGTACTTTTACAATTAAGTAGAATATATATATGTACACCTTCTTAAACTTTAGTAGTCATATTTTTGCATGTAGGGGGTTCCTTGTCCCAAAAACAAGGGGGTCTCATACACCAATTTGGTGCCAGGCTTGACCCTGACCTTAAAATTAAATATATATATATATATAGAACGAATTATTATATCGAACCTTAAGAGGGTAAGATATTACTTACAATCCTTTAGAATTTTTTTTTTTGTGCTCGAAAGGCATTAAGAGAATCTTTTCAAGATCTTAGTTTTGTTGACTTAAAAGATTAGGAAAGTTGGTAGTGTGACAAATATTTTGAAATTTGGATCTAATATGGGTATAGGATGAACAATATAAGAGAATGTTTTTCATCTTCAACCCTCTTAGTGTCACAAAGGTGATGCACTCTTTCATCCCACGATATTTTAGGAATTGACCAATGCCCAATTTCACTATGGAGCTCATGAGAATTTGTTCTTATCTTAGCAATGCTCATTTTTTTCTTTACACTTGTGAAAATAGAGAGATAATTTTGTTCTTATAGATTACAGTTGTTTACCTCCTTATAATACCTTAAGTTTATTTTTTCCTCTAACTCTTTATCACACGACATTTTCTCCTTCAATTTTGATTTAATAATAGGTTTAATATTATCCTTATTCTGCAAATTTGTTTATTCCATGATTCCCCTATGGCTTTTCCAAGATTGGACATCTTTATGCCATCCCTGCTTGAGTCACTTGAGTTTTAAGAAATTTTAGGAAGCCTCTTGTATTCCATGTTGTTTAACTTGCTCTTATACATTAGGTATGTATTCATAGTCGTTCTCTCAATGGGGGAAAGGATCGCCTATAAGAGGAGGATAGGATATGGCGTATTTCCTTTATTTTTAGATTATAGGTTATAAGATTATTTTGGATTTGCTCTATATTTATCCAAGATTCTTGAGAGAGACTGCATCCCTAGACTTTGCATCCATATAAAATAACATACCTAACTATACTCTCAAAGAGGAATTTCTTCTTATCCCAATGTATCCAAAGATCAACTGATTTACAATTTTTTTCAAGCACATAATAAGATTTCCATCCACCAATTATCCTTTTCTCAATTCTCTAATTCCAATTGATCTTGTGGTGAATATCGATCCCAAGATATTTGTATGAAGTCACTTCCTCCAAGTTGTTTTTTTCATATACGAAAGTATCATAAGTGATCTTATTGGATTTAATGATCATGAATTTACTCTTGTTACTATTAACAATGATACCCATATTGGAGAAAAGATACTTGAAGATTTTTAGTCGATTTCCAAGATCATGGGGAGTGCTCGCCATAAGAACGATATCATCAAAATAAAGAAGAACATTGATGACTATACCAGTGAGAGTAGGTCTGACACAACCTGCTTCTTCTAAACAATATTCTAGCTTGTTAATGTAAATTCCAAAAAGGGTGGGGGATAAGGGACAACCTTGCTTGACTCCAATATCGCAGTTAATTTCTTTTTACCAACGCTCAATGTTCTTAAACTTGGAAATAATGATCCCATACAAAATTATTGCAACAACCCTGAACTCGAAAATAACTTTTATCTCTTCCAACCTATCCCAAAGATTTTTCGTGGGAACTATACCAAAATCTTATCTAAATTCAACAAAACAATAAAATATTGATTTTGGTATTGTGAAACTCCTTTGCAAAGATCCTAAAGGTAAAATTATGGTCCAGATTTGAATGATATCTCCTAAATTCGGTGTGGCCTTTAGCTATTTTACTGTGACTTTCTAGCCAAAGGATAATCTTCTTTTCCAAAATATTTCCTTATAGCTTAGCTAAAATTGAGATAATAATAATGGTCATATAATGAGAGAATGTTTCTATCCCCATTTTTAAAAATTTGAAAAATAAAACATCTCATACATAGTTTAGGGAAGCCCAAACATTTAAAACTATTATTGTATTTCTAGTTATTTACATTATAATAATTTATTTTAAATTATTAATATTTTAAATTTATTATATATATATA
>ML807039.1:129433-171061 GCA_009831015.1 Picea engelmannii | reverse complement strand
GACCACTCAATATCTTTGATGGATTCTTTGTACCTTAGTACTGGAACATCATTGAGTACAATAAATTGGAAGTATTGGACATTAAGATGTCTGACTAGTGCATTTTTTCCCTCCTTGATGTATCCATTAAGGAAACTTTTGAATTCATACACCTTGTCAATTAGTGTAGGTGGAAAAACTCGTTTTTCTTCAATCGTTCAATATGTATCCATCATTTCAGCTAAAGAATATATTTCTTTACTTTTCAAGTTGGAAGACATTCTTTTGTATGTTCCATCTATGTCTTCATGAGTGTGTCCCACAAGCAAGAACCCAACCTCAATAGTGTTGAAGACACCAAGTGCAGTTAAAAGTGATAGAAACATGAAAAGATAACGATTCTTATTATCACTTGCTGCATTGTCCAACTGTAACAACAAATGTGGAGGAAGAGGTTTATCTAGTAATGCATTTGATAGTGGGTTTCTAGAACTTCCACTCTCATAAATCAAATCACCATACATATCAAGGTATGGGTCTTTAAGGTCCCTCAAGCACTTTGCAAGGGATGTAATGGTAAATTGTGATCCCATATGTATAAATGGTAGGGAGAAATGACCAAAACCTCCTATCTTATGCCCATGTGTTAACATACCTATTAATGACAAACCCATGTTTGTTCCTGCAATAGATTTTGATTTGACATGCAACCTTGGGATTGAAGTCTTTGTTTTGTCCATTTTATCATGGAATATAATCAAATACTCCTTTGGAAACTGCTCTGACATAATTCTATGGGCATAGTAGAAATACCTTCCACACATAATAGTCTTTTTATGTGAGTTTAGTCTACCTTGTGCCATTTCTTCCAAATATTTTGTAGTTGCAGACTTCATCTATTCTTTCACCACGATACATTCACTACATTTAATGAACTTGGTATTCTTTGAGAATGCCACATCTCGAAAATGAGTATTTCAGATCTTGCTCATTGTTTATTGTGATATTGATGGGTAATTGAGTTTTTGAAGAGCCTCATTGATCTCATTTAACAAAGAACTTTGTGTGTAAATAGAAGACAACAATCTTAAAGGAGAAGACCTTCCATGTTTTTCAACTTGATGTGTTTGGTTTGGTGAATAATCTAAATTATCCATTACAATTTTGTGTAATATTTCGATGGTTGCCACGGTATGTGCACGTGCTTTGCATGTGTTGGTGTTACCATGAATGGATTTGATGTGTCCATGCTGGAAATAATGTTGGTACTTATAGAAGGTGTTTTGAGGAATCTTAGGTATCTTGTACCACACTTTCTTACAAACAATATTACCATTAAATCTCATGTCCTTTACTTTTATAACAATAGGAGATAGTCCATGTCCATGGATTTTTGACATGAATGCGTTTGAAAGGAGTGAATTGAAGACAAATTCTCGAATACCATTCTTATTTATGTGTTCCATACTCCTTCTAGCAATTGCAATGGCCTTCCTGTCCACATGTTGAAGACAATATTGTTTACAACAATTTTCTTTTGCCAAAAGTCAGATTTCTTTCTCTTCATCTATCCTTGTTTGACATTCTGCTTCTTTTTTTGTAGCCATAACTCATTTAATCTTTTTATATGGCCTCATTACATGCATATCATTTGATTCTACATTTTTTTCATTATAAATATCCCCATCACATTTTTCTAAGGGACTTGTGTCCTCTATCACATCCCATATCACCATTTCCTTGGGTGGTTCCTTGAACTTTTCCTTGACCCTTAACATCTCACCTTTGTTGTCCACCAATTTATTTATTGGTCATATAACCAAACAATGTATAGAATTATCCCCTATCCTACATCTTTCACAATTTCCATGTATCTCTTCCACACAAACAAAGAATTCCATTTCACCTAGTATTTCACCCTCAACCATGTCATCCTTGTAGACATTAAATATCATTCCTTTGGAAATGCATATTCTTTCTCCTATGCATTCATGTGTAAGAAAAACCCTTGTACATGTGATTGCAACCCTATCTTTGCGAATATTTGTGGGATGATCATGACAATGAGGTTCCAAATCTGATTCTGGCCAAATCTCATAAGATTCCAATGCATCCCCTAGTGTACGGTCAAATATTGTTTGATGTGGTAGAGGAGCATCATGTTTTAACACATTCTCAATTTTAACCACTATGCATCCTTTCTTTACCATCCTTACATGCACCTTATGACCAATATATTTATTGAATACAGATCCCTCACCTACCTTCACTCCACATTGTAGAATATCTACCTTGTCTCCAATAGAAAATGCATAAGAAACATTTTCACCTATACACCAAATTAAAGAAACTTAGTATTTTCTAAAAAAAACATTCAATATACTATCAATAACACTTAACAATATTTTCTAAAATAAACATTCAATATATTATCAATAACACTTAACACATGATTTCATATTTTTATTTAATTTTTTGTGCCTCAAATACACGATCTTACATGGATGTATGTCCCCCTCATCAACATCTTCTAGAATCAAATGTGGTTGAGTGACATCAATTATCAAAACTATAATATATCCTGCATCAACCATTTCTCTAACATAATAAGTCCCAGTGTCTGCATATTCAACCCTTCCTAGCCCAATAACTTGACCATTAATTATGAGGTTAACATAGTCCCCTTTTGTCAAAATTATATTTGTGTGATGATCATGACAATGACGTTCCAAATCTGATTCTATCCAAATCTCATAAGAATCCAATGCATCCCCTAGTGTATGCTCAAATCCTGCTGGATGTGGTAGAGGAGCATCATGTTTTAACACCTTCTCAATTTTAACCACTATGCATCCTTTCTTTACCATCCTTCCATGCACCTTATGACCAAGCTCTGTATTGAATATGGATCCCTCACCTACCTTCACTCGAGATTGTAGAATATCTACCTTGTCTCCAATAGAAAATGCAGAAGAAACATTTGCATCTGTACACAAAATTAAAGAAACTCAGTATTTGCTAAAAAAGACATTCAGTATACTATCAATAACACTTAAGACATGCTTTGATATTTTGATTTAACTATGTTGTGCCTCAAATCTATGATATTCCATGTATGTATGTCCCATTCATCAACATCTTCCACAATCATATGTGGTTGAGTGACATCAATTATAAAAACTATAACATATCCTGCAAGAACCCTTTCTCTACCACAATAAGTCCGAGTGTATGTAGATTCAACCCCTCCTAGCCCAATAACTTGACCATTAATGAGGAGGTCAACATAGTCCCCTTTTGTCAAAATTATATTTTCCATTGTAACTCCTACAAATTCTGTAACATATAATTGAATTGTAATTTGTAATTAAGGTTAAATGATGTAAAGTGTCTCTTATATTTTAGCAAAAACACAACCTTAAAAAATGTAATATAGTTGCAATAATTAAAAAAGGTGTGCCAATGATTTTGTAAACAATGAAAAACCTTTCCCCACCATCCACCAAAAGGCACTCTACATATAAATTACACACAATTAGAGATCCAAGTATATCAAAGAATGAAAAATATCAACTCACATCAAACCACCAAGTTCCTATTTAACTATGGAGATGGCACTTGTTTTATTGTTGTATGTGTATGAATTGTTCTCATACAAAAATTTACAAAAGAAGAAAGGAGAGGATTGATTTGGATTGTAACTATATGAACTTGGCATATCATCCATTGGTCATCTCATTGCACATATACCATGCCCATTCTTATGATGTGCCCTCAAGACAAAAGACAATTTATTTGTGTGCTTCTCAATTTCCTAGCTTCAAAAGAAATTATGCCATATGATAGAGCTCCTTAGGTCAAACCTTGGGGTGTTGTAAGGCATAACACAAGCTCCCACCAAATGAAAAATTTCTCTTAATGTGATACCATCATGTAGAGATTCTCTAGAAATGACATTCTCATTAGCCATGTGAATTTTTCGCCCAATTACTTTTGAGAACCCCACTTTTTCTATGTTGACATCAACCTAAGGCTCTCAATCTCAAAAACCACTCTCTCTAGAGATTCCAATCCTACCTAGGCTCCAATACCATATGAAATTTTACACCTACAAGAGAGACATAAACACAGGCGTGCACACATAGATAAAATCCCATATCTAATGTGTAAATCCAAACCCAAGAAAACCACACAAAGATATATTTAGTACCCTTGACCAAGTCAACCAAGACCATGCCCAATTCAAACAACACCATTTGTTTGAGACACATTATAATGTAGAAAATAATCCTTTTAAATACACTGCCATCACATGAAAACCATGGGCTAAAACCATGTGCCACAATAAACCACAAACACTCAATGATTAACCTAACATGGCTTTGAAAGGGAAAGGAGAAATTGGTATTGCNGTGCCACAATAAACCACAAACACTCAATGATTAACCTAACATGGCTTTGAAAGGGAAAGGAGAAATTGGTATTGCTAATGAAACCGATATGGAAACCAAGTCCTCTTACTACTAGTAAGGATGAAGTTCAATATTTAGGAAGATGATATAGCAATGTCCATAATAGAACTCTCATTTTGTAATAATATTCAAATAGTCACCAATAATTATAAGACCAACGAAAAGATGTAGTACTATTTAGTCCAAAATAGGTAATGTAACATACAAAAATTTATAACATGAATTATGTGGAGGGAAAAGGTACGAGTGATCACATTTTTTTACTCAATTTTTATTTCCATTTTGCTAGTGTTAGGGATGACTATAAAGTTTTTCAATCCCAACATTTCTAATTTTATTGAATTCATTGCCACAATCATTTTATACTTTGAAAATAATAACCTATGTTGAACAGAGAAAGTTCATATTTTGAGATGGTTTTTGATGCATTGTAAGAATAAATTAGAAGAATTGATGCAAGAACACCAACATTGGGGAATAAGATGCTTTCTATGCCAAAAGAAAGGGGAAACAAAATATTCTCCAAAAGAGCCATGTTGAAAGAGTAACAAAAATGGGTGCTAAAGAAACAAACCGAAACAATTTATGAAGTAATGTAAGGCCACACTACATGCCAACAACAGGGTGGCAAGCAACCACAAAAATATAAGAACAAGAAAAATATAAGGTGCAATTATTGTCATATGTTAAGGCTCATACAAAGAGACTATTCGAAGTGGAAGATTGCATTGTTTCATATTGTCATATGTAGAAATCAACATGATTAAGATTTTAATGTTGATATGGAGAACTCCAATGACTAAGATTTCTTCACTATATACTTATGAACAACATAGCACATGACAAGGAAATAAAAATTGCTCCAGATTTATTGCCATATTTACATGAATAGAATTATCTAATTCAGAGATAAAATCTGCCATAAAGTATATGACGTTGGAGAGTTGCAAGTCCCTATTACTAATGGAGGAATATTCTGCAAGGAGTGTTGCACGTGCCAAAATTTGGCAAGAGATTTGAAATCTATTGCAAAAATAATAGATTTTGGCTAGAATGTTAAATTCCACTAAATTTTTTGGCATTGTGAATAACCAAGCATGGAATGTTCATTTACATGCTCCTAAGAAGGGAATTTATATGTTTTCAAGTTAAATTTATAAGTTGCATCATCTATTATAGAAAATAGTTTGTGGACTAGTGTCATTAGAGGTTTCTTCATGTGAATGCCAAAAATCTATTAGAAATTGGATGATGAACCAGAAAAAATGATTCTAATTTGGACTCGTGAATATTGTGCAATTGACAAGAAAATTAGAAGGTACAATGTCTACACTAGAATGCGGGGTGCTAGATTTAGTGCACAACTATCTTTCTCATCCTAAATATGTAGAATATGTATGTGGGATGAATATATTTTAGAGATTTCCTTGATGATTTTAGTAGAAAAACTTGTATTTATTAGTCTAAAATGGTTGGTGCATTTAATGTTTTTCTGCAATTTCAAGCAATGGCTGAAAAGTATTTGGAGCCCTCAAATTATTTTGCAAGAAAGCTAGCATAATGAGGATCTCATGAGTCATAACCATGAGGGGAATCTAGTGCGTGCTAGATTACCATCTTGAACAAGAAGGAGAATGACTTAAACATCATCCCATCGTGGGGGAAATCTAGTGCGTGCTAGCTTTCCCTCTTGCACAAGTAGGAGCACATTTCAAAAAAGATCATCCCACCTTGGGGGAAAGCTAGCACATGGTATATTTCCCTCTTGCACAAGAAAGGGTGCATCTTGAACAACATCATCCTTCTGAGGGGGAAAGATACCATAGCCTAGCTTTCCCTCTTTCATAAGAAGGAGTGCATCATGAACAATATCATCCCACAATGGTGGAAAGTTAGTGCATTCTAGCTTTCCCACTTGCGCAAGTAGGAGCGCATCTCGAACAACATCATCCCACCATTAGGTGTGTTAGATATCCCTCTTGCACAAGAAAAAGTCCATATTCAACAACATCATCCCACCAGTGGGGAAGGCTAGTGCGTGCTAGATTTCTCTCTTGCACAAACATGAGCTCATCTCGGACAACATAATCCCACTGTGGGGGAAGCTAGTGTGTGTTATCTTTCCCTCTTGCACAAGCACACGCTCATCTTGGACAACATCATCCCACTCTAGGGGAATTATAGCTTGTGATAGCTTTCCCTAATGGGAAAACACGAGTTGATCTCAGACAACAGCATCCCACCGTTGGGGAAAGCTATCTCATACTATATTTCCCTCTTTCACAAGAACAAGTACATCTCAAACAACATGATTCCACCATAGGAAAAATATAATGCAATCTATCTTTCCCTCTTTCATAAGCACAAGCGCAAATGCATCTTGAACCACATCACTCCAACCTAGGGGAAAGCTAGCATTTGCTAGTTTTCCCTCTTGCACAAGCACTAGTGCATCTCGAAAATCATCCCACCATGTGGGTAAGCTAGCGTGTGCTATCTTTCTCTCTTTCACAAACACAAGCGCATATCGAACAACATCATTCCTTCGTGGGGTAAAACTAGTGCATTCTAACTTTAAGTCTTGCAGAGGCACAAGCACATATTGAATAACATCATTCCATTGTGGGGAAAATATAGTGTGTCTTAGCTTTCCCTCTTTCACAAACACAAGCACATCTCGAACAACATCATTCTAGCATGGAGTAAATCTTGAACATGCGATACTTCCCTCTTGCAAAAGAACAAACACATCTCAAACAACATCATTGCACCATTAAGGAAAGCTAGTGTGTGTTAGCTTTCCCTCTTGCATAAGCACAAGTGCATCTCGAAGAACATCATTCCACCATGGTGGAAATCTAGTGCATGCTAGCTTTCTCTCTTGCACAAGTACAAGACCATCTCGAACAACATCATTCTAGTGTTGTGCATCTTGAACATCATCCTACCATGGGGGAAAGTTAGCGCGTGCTATATTTCCCTCTTACAAAAGCATATACACATCTCGAACAATATCATTCCACTATGGGGGAAATCTAGAATGTGCTAGATTTCTCTCTTGCACAATCATAAGAACATCTCGAACAACATCATTCCTCCATGGGGTAAAACCAGTGAATGCTAACTTTCAGTCTTGTAGAAGCACAAGAACATCTTGAATAACATCATTCCATTGTGGGGAAAACCTAGTGTGTGCTAGCTTTCCCTCTTTCAGAAACACAATCACATCTCGAATAACATCATTCTGGCACAGAGGAATGATTGAACATGCTAAACTTCCCTCTTACAGAAGCACAAGCACTTCTCAAACAACATCATTCCACCATTAAGGAAAGCTAGTGTGTGTTAGCTTTCCCTCTTGCATAAGCACAAGTTCATCTCAAAAAACATCATTCCACCATGGTGTAAAGCTATCACCTACTAGCTTTCTCTCTTGCACAAGCACAAGACCATCTCGAACAACATCATTCTAGTGTTGTGCATCTCGAACATCATCCTACCATGGGGAAAAGCTAGCACATGCTAGATTTCCCTCTTACACAAGCATATACACATCTTGAACAAGATCATTCCATTGTGGGGAAAGGCTAGCGTGTGATATCTTTCTCTCTTGCACAAGCACAAGCTCATCTCGAACAAAATCATTCCTCTGTGGGGTAAAACTAGTGCATGCTAAATTTTAGTCTTGCAGAAGCACAAGCACATCTTGAATAACATCATTCCATTGTGGGGAAAAGCTAGCATGTGCTAGCTTTCTTTCTTTCAAAAACACAAGCACATCTTGAACAACATCATTATAGCATGGAGGAAATATTTCACATGCTAAACTTCCCTCTTGCATAAGCACAAGCACATCTCGAATAACATCATTCCACCATTAAGGAAAGCTAACGCGTGTTAGCTTCCCCTATTATGCAATCACAAGTGCATCTCAAACAAAATCATTCCACCATGGGGTAAAGCTAGCGTGTGCTAGCCTTCCCTCTTACACAAGCACAAGAGCATCTCAAACAACATCATTCCAGTGTTGTGTATCTCGAACATCAACCTACCATGGGGGAAAGATAGCACGTTCGAGCTTTCATTCTTACCCAAGCATATACACATATCGAACAAGATAATTTGTAACAAACCTCCATGTTCATCACGACATCAATCCTAAAAAATTATTTTTTTTGCGTGTGTGCGTGTGTAGAAGGGTAATAAAAACATCATACTCAACAATGCAACATGACGACAAACACCACAGAAGCGACTCACGCACAACAACATGCCGACCTAACAAGAATAAGAATGACTACCCGCCCATCCTACCCTGCAATGGTTAAGACCTCCATGACACATAAGCAATGCTCAAGCCCAGGTTCCGATCGATTTTGACCATTTAAGGTCTCAGGGATGGCGACTATTCTGAGGAACATGGAGGTGTCTACATCCCACCCCAAAGTACAAGTCCAAGCCGACAAGATAAAATATACAACATCAAGATCATCCAGGACACATCACTCCACAATAATCAATTATGTAAATCTTTCAATAATATTTAAGGTCGGCCCTTTAAAGTATTTTGCATAAGGTAGACATTGAAACGCTTTATTTATGCTCAAAAGAAAACTATGTTATTTATATAAGGTCGCACATTAAACACTCTTACACTTGGAATTGTTACAATAAATTTGATGATGCAAGAAGTAAATAAACGTCTACCATACATTACATTGACATTTCCTTGCGCGTAAGAAGTAAAAACTAACATTATGCAATACGTCATGCAAGACCTAAGTTTTCAGGTGCGCAAAAAATAAATAAGTTTAAGGCCATCAACCAAAAATAAACTAGATGAAAAAAACTAATTATCTAGAACCACCATCTACTACATAAATCTCGATGCGTAAGAAAACCAACATCTATGACTATCATTCATGACATACAATCCATTGCGCAAGAAGCGAGAAACTAAAAACATCAGTATTGCATCCACAATGTCTTAAGGCACCATCTAAATCAACATTAAATAGAATCAATTAAGCCAGTCGAAACTTCGCCATGGTTAAAAATATAAGTAACATCAATTGTAGGCTAACTAGCTTGACTAAAATTATAAATGAGCCATTTAGAAAATGGACATTAAATGCAACCAGTTCTAGCAAGGTGAATATGCAACCCATCCTTAATCCAACATTCCTTCTAACTAGCCATTACTCTTGATGACAATAGCATCCATTTCAAACTAGAATGCTACCATTAAACAAACAATGAAGCGATAACAAAATCCCTTATCACAAGCAATTAATAATTCATTTAATAACATGGCCGATAATAGATAACCGGGAAGTCATCATAAAGCAAGTGACAAGGCACAAGATGAAGGGAAAATGACTTAGGCCTTTAATAATTTTCACTGCTGGGT
This sequence comes from Picea engelmannii, assembly GCA_009831015.1. Lineage (NCBI taxonomy): Eukaryota > Viridiplantae > Streptophyta > Pinopsida > Pinales > Pinaceae > Picea > Picea engelmannii. The sequence continues at coordinate 161,200 of ML807039.1, read as the reverse complement.
AAGAGTAAATGTAAGGACTGAGGGTAGGGGCAAAAATCAAGCAATTGTATACCATTTGCATTTAAAAATCACAGAAATCATATCCACAATTAAATTTTTCAATGATAAAGTTGAAATTGTTTCGTCAAATGTTTAATTCCAACGTCAATTTACATAATGAGCGTATATTCTATACCATTGCATTTGTCCGAACAATAATCAAATATTTGCAACATCAAAATAAAATCAATGTACAATAACTACACCTTCTTAATCATTGAAGATTCAATTTATTGATTTCCATTCATTAATTAGAAAATATAACAACTAATAAAATATCTGTAATCAAATCGATGGCAAGAAATATCAATAAATTCATCTTGAAAAATGAAACTATGATCGACTACAGAATTGTCCATATCATCAATGCTAATAAAATTCACTGTCAGAAAAAGTAAGGAAATGGAATGCGTGGGTAACATGCCACTGTTTTAAAGGAAAATTAGGTCCCCAAAAAGAAACTTCGCCATGCAGCATAGGGAATAGATAGTCGTAATCAAAGGAAACATTGCCAGAATAAGTAATATACCAGGAATGAATAGCTCATGCCCTCCACAAATAAAAACTCATAGAGGTATTAATGCATATTTACGCATATGTTAGGCATGGTGTGAAGGACACCCAGGTAGCCCAATGCCCAAGCGGAAATTGGGTAAGGGGTGCACAGAGGAAAGAATAGAAACTCGGTGTACAAGTGTAAAATGCAGACAGGATAGTGGCGTCCATCTTTACACAGGAAGAAGGAAACACGACCCTCCTTCAGATAAAATTCGGGGTTTCCTTGAACTCTTCCATTCAATATGGTTAAGATAAGCTCGTTTCTGTAAATTGTCGTCATTATTAAGACACACAAAAGCTATCCTCCTTAGTAATTAAGATTCGATGTGTGGGGTCTGAATTTTCAAAGGCAAGTTTGGGATTCAAATCTGGGTTTATTTTTATTGCAAATTTAGAGGGTTGACTTGCAATTCGGGTTGTAGCAATTTTTTTAGAGAAAAATTACTTTGCCAGTGCCTGGCCTAAAATGAGGCTAAATGGATACCTATCATCCCTCTACAATAGTATGCATAAGTGGCTCAATAAACAACTAAACTCCATTACTAGATCCACCACTAACATACAAACCATTAATATTTCTCTTAAATATATAAATAAAAGGTGGTTGTCCAATAAAAATTGTTATCGACAGAGGTCTATCTGAGATATAAACAAAATTGCAGACTGAAATTGAATTCTTTACATTACCATTCCACCAGTCAATCATTGAGTTTTTAATATAACCAAGTTGTTAGTTTTGTGTAAGAAATTGCAAACTGAAATTGAATTCATTTTTCATTCCAGTAGACCATTATATCGCAGACATAATCACAGAACGCTGGTCCAAATCAGGGTACCCAAAAAGGAAGACTCATAATGTTTAAATGTTTTCTTTTTTCTTTTTCAGGTTGCCAAATAAATGTAGGCAGAAAATCGATAAATATGTCAAATGCCAGAATACCAATGAAAAACATGAAGACACGCAATTAAATTGTTTTACCAGCCAGAATATCCATTAAGCATGAAGAACTACATCCTAAATCCTACAACATTCTATCATTCAAACAAAGAAGAGTATCGTTTCCCTTTCGCCTTCTCCAAGTGTCGTTCATGCGCTCCATTCAACTCCCACTCACCGACCGTCGAGACTACACCAGTACCTCCCAGCCAACGCTAGGGGTACTCTTCTTCCTCCTTAGCTGCCCAAGCCACAAAGGGGTCTCACACACTTTCCAGAGGTTTAGTCTAGCACCCAGCTCGCCTTGCAAGGATGAGCTACCACTCCTCTCCGAGCTAGGTAACCCAACTCCCACAATTAAATGAGTCAAGTCGATAATTCTGTAGTGTAACATTACGCTAACAGAAGATCTCCTTCCTTCTTATCCTTCCTTCATTATATAGAATCTCAAACTTCCTCTCCTTCCTAAATTCTCATTTAATAAAAGTTTTAAAATAAATTCCTAAAAATTTCCTCTCTGTACAAGTGTCACCCATCCCCTACATTCCTCCATTAATCAATTGCTTTAATTAATTAATTATCTCAATTCTCTACTCCTAGAATCACTCCTAGGTGTCCCCAAAATCCCTTACAGGTTTTAAAGGCTTTCCCTATTAAGAAGTTTCTAATTCAGTTTAAAATTATAAAGTTCTTTAATGGTAGATTCTTTACTAAGTTGGCTTTCCGCTTTATTCCTTAAGTTCCCCTCTTTCCCCTTTTTTATTAGAGCTAAAAATGACAGTTGTGGAATTTAACCCCTTTTCCCTTTTATCATATATTTAGTATATATATTTTTTAAATTATCAAAAGGATAAAATAATTAATTCCCCCTTTCACATTTATTACCATAGATTTTATTTTTATGAATAACTTAATTTCTTACTCCCTTCATGTTACAAGTTTTAACGAAGGTCAAAAATGATTATTTAAGTTATTTTTTATTTATTGTTATTATTATTATTAAATTTTTTTTAGAAGACAAGGTTCTACCACTGGCGTAATCTAGACTTAGGCCTTAATTTCGTATTGGGCGACATTTTTATTACGGACCTTGTTTTTAAAAATTACTTAACATGTTAATTGTCTTACGACCATCTAGGTTCATTCCCCTATCATCAACAATGTGGCGTGCCCTTCAGGACGCACCAGGTGCTCCAAGGGTGTCGCTCGCCTCATTTGTTCCTTTGCACGACGTGCCCTTCAGGATGCACTACGTGCTCCAAGGGTGCCACGTGCCTCTTGACTGATTGGTAGACATCAATAACCCCTGGAGTCAATACTTTTCCAGGTGAACTTGTGGGAGACTAAGGGTCTCTAAGGAATAAGGCCCCCACCTTATTGCGCGCCACTTAGAATCATTGTGAGTGACTATCGTAGTCTTCCCTCATGGCATCGTGGGTCCTCTCGAACTAGGTAAATGTTAACCTATAGTTAGAGCCACGGTGGGAGTGCTAGTAGGTTGTGGTAGGGTTGTTGTCCACACCTCTCCCTCAATATCTCTAGTAGTCGTGTGTGACCCCTTCACCCCATATGTGAGTCTGGTCGACAAACTATCGTCAGCCTTCATCATCAACAAAGTATGTCAGAACTATCCACATCATATCGTCTAATTAGATGCACTAATATCACAATAAAACAATAAAACCCAAAAGGCACAGTCCCTGATTCGATCCGGAGTCCAAGGGGTTCCCTCGATGCCTCTACATCCTCAAGGTCCAAAACCCTACACACTTAGTAAAACTGAGTCAATAGCATATGTCTATGTCAATGTAGTAAAATAATGTGTCATCAACCCATAATGCATCGTAATCAAAGTCAAACGTTTTAATAACATAAAAATCTAGATCACTTGTGAGCAAGTGTCCTCAAAGAATAAGTTTTCTCAGTGTGCCAGAGTGGGATGTTACATAATTCCACTATGGTGGAAAGCTAGTGTGTGCTAGCTTTCTCTCTTGCACAAGCACAAGCGCATCTCGAACAACATCATTCCTCCGTGGGTTAAAACTAGTGCATGTTAACTTTCAGTCTTGCAGAAGCACAAGCACATCTTGAATAACATCATTCCATTGTGTGGAAAAGCTAGCGTGTTCTAGCTTTTCCTCTTTCACAAACACAATCACATCTCAAACAACATCAGTCTAGCATGAAGGAAAGATTTCACATGCTAAACTTCCCTCTTGCACAGGCACAAGCACATCTCAAACAACATCATTCCCCCGTTAAGGAAAGCTAGTGCGTGTTAGCTTTCCCTCTTGCATAAGAACAAGTGCATCTCGAACCACATCATTCCACCATGGTGGAAAGCTAGTGCCTGCTAGCTTTCTCTCTTGCACAAGCACAAGACCATCTCAAACAACATCATTCTAGTGTTGTGCATCTCGAACATCATCCTACCATGGGGAAAATATAGTGTGTGCTATTTTTCCCTCTTACACAAGCATATACACACCTCGAACAAGATCATTCCACTGTGGGGGAAGGCTAGCATGTGCTATCTTTCTTTCTTGCACAAGCGCATCTTGAACAACATCATTCCTCTATGGGGTAAAACTAGTGCATGCTAACTTTCAGTATTCCAGAAGCACAAGAACATCTTGAATAACATCATTCCATTGTGGGGAAAATCTAGCCTGTGATAGCTTTCCCTCTTTCACAAACAAAAGCACATCTCGAAATACATCATTCTAGCATGGAGGAAAGATTCCACATGCTAAACTTCCCTCTTGCACAATCACAAGCACAACTCAAACAACATCATTACACCATTAAGGAAAGCTAGCGCGTGTTAGCTTTCCCTCTTGCATAAGCACAAGTTCACCTCGAACAACATCATTCTACCATGAGGGAAATCTAGTGCGTGCTAGCTTTCCCTCTTAAAAAAGCACAAGCGCATCTCGAACATCATCATTCCAGTGCTTGGGAAAGCTAGCACATGTTAGCTTTCCCTATTGCACAAGCAAAAGTGCATCTCGAGCATCATCCTACCATGGGGGAAAGATAGCATGTGCTATCGTTCCCTCTTACACAAGTATATACACATCTTGAACAAGATCATTCAACTGTGGGGGAAAGTTAGCATGTGCTAGCTTTGTCTTTTGCACAAACACAAGTGTATCTCAAAAAAAATCATCCCTTCGTGGGGTAAAAATAGTGCATGCTAACTTTCAGTCTTGCAGAGGCACAAGCACATCTTGAATAACATCATTCCATTGTGGGGAAAATCTAGCGTGTGTTAGCTTTCCCTCTTTCACAAACACATACACAAACACATCTCAAACAACATCATTCTAGCATGGAGTAAATCTTGAACATACAATACTTCCCTCTTGCACAAGCACAAACACATATCAAACAACATCAATCCACCGTTAAGGAAAGCTAGCATGTGTTAGCTTCCCCTCTTGCATAATCACAAGTGCATCTTGAACAACATCATTCCACCATGGTGGAAAGCTAGCGCATCCTACCTTTCTCTCTTGCACAAGCACAAGACCATATTGAACAACATCATTCTAGTATTGTGCATCTCGAACATCATCCTACCATGGGGGAAAGCTAGCGCGTGCTAGATTTCTCTCTTACACAAGCATATACACATCTCGAACAATATCATTCCACTGTGGGGGAAAGATAGCATGTGCTAGATTTCTCTCTTGCACAAGCACAAGCACATCTCGAACAACATCATTCCTCCATGGGATAAAACCAGTGCATGCTAACTTTCAGTCTTGCAGAAGCACAAGAACATCTTGAATAACATCATTCCATTATGGGGAAAATCTAGTGTGTGCTACCTTTCCCTCTTTCAGAAACAAAATCACATCTCGAACAACATCATTTCAGCATGGAGGAAATATTGAACATGCTAAAATTCCCTCTTTCACAAGCACAAGCACATCTCAAACAACATCATTCCATCGTTAAGAAAATATAGCACGTGTTAGCTTTCCCTCTTGCATAAGAACAAGTGCATCTTGAACAACATCATTCCACCATGGTGGAAAGCTAGCACTTACTAGCTTTATCTCTTGCACAAGAACAAGACCATCTCGAACAACATCATTCTAGTGTTGTGCATATTGAACATCATCCTACCATGGAGAAAATCTATCACGTGCTAGATTTCCCTCTTACACAAGAATATACACATCTCGAACAAGATCATTCCACTGTGGGGGAAGGCTAGCATGTGCTATCTTTCTCTCTTGCACAAGCACAAGTGCATCTCTAACAACATCATTCCTCTATGGGGTAAAACTAGTGCATGCTAACTTTCAGTCTTGCAGAAGCATAATCACATCTTGAATAACATCATTCTATTGTGGGGAAATGCTACCCTGTGCTAGATTTCCCTCTTTCACAAACACAAGCACATCTCCAACAACATCATTCTAGCATGGAGGAATGCTTGCACATGCTGAACTTCCCTCTTGCATAAGCACAATCAAATCTCAAACAACATCATTACACTATTAAGGAAAGCTACCACGTGTTAGTTTTCCCTCTTGCATAATCACAAGTGCATATCGAACAACATCATTCCACAATGGGGGAAAGCTAGCGCGTGCTATCTTTCCCTCTTACACAAGCATAAGCGCATTTTGAACAACATCATTCCAGTGTTGGGGAAAGCTAGTGCATGCTAGCTTTCCCTCTTGCACAAGCACAAGCGCATCTCGAACATCATCCTACCATGGGGGAAAGCTATCATGTCTATTACACAAGCATATACACATCTCGAACAATATCATTCCACTGTGGGGGAAAGGTAGTGTGTTCTAGCTTTCTCTCTTGCACAAGCACAAGCGCATCTCGAACAACATCATTCCTTTGTGGGTAGAACTGGTGCATGCTAACTTTTAATATTTCATAAGCACAAGAACATCTTGAATAACATCATTCCATTGTGGGGAAAATCTAGCGTGTGCCATGTTTCACTCTTTCACAAACACAAGCACATCTCAAACAACATCATTCTACCATCGAGGAAATCTTTCACATGCTAAACTTCCCTCTTGCACAAGCACAAGCACATCTCAAACAACATCATTCCACCATTAAGGAAAGCTAGCACGTGCTAGATTTCCCTCTTTCATAAGCATAATTGCATCTCAAAAAACATCATTCCACCATGGGTGAAAGCTAGTGCGTGTTAGCTTTCCCTCTTACACAAGCACAAGCGCATCTCGAACAACATCATTCCAGTGTTGGGGAAAGCTAGTGCATGCTAGATTTCCCTCTTTCACAAGAACAAGTGCATCTCGAACATAATCCTACCATGGGGGAAAGCTAGCATGTGCTAGATTTCCCTCTTACACAAGCATATGCAAATCTTGAACAAGATAATTCCACTTTGGGGGAAATATAGCGTGTGCTAGATTTCTCTGTTGCACAAGAACAAGCGCATCTCGAACAACATCATTCCTCCATGGGGTAAAACTAGTGCATGCTAACTTTCAGTCTTGCAGAAGCACAAGCACATCTTGAATAACATCATTCCATTGTGGGGAAAAGCTAGTCTATGCTATCTTTCCCTCTTTCACAAACACAAGCACATCTCCAACAAGATCATTCTAGCATGGAGGAATGCTTGCACATGCTAAAATTCCCTCCTGCACAAGCACAATCAAATCTAAAACAACATCATTCCACCATTAAGGAAAGCTAACACTAGTTAGTTTTCCCTCTTTCATAATCACAAGTGCATATCGAACAACATCATTCCACAATGGGGGAAAGATAGTGCATTCTATCTTTCCCTCTTACACAAGCACAAGCGCATTTCAAACAACATCATTCCAGTGTTGGGGAAAGCTAGTGCATGCTAGACTTCCCTCTTGCACAAGCACAAACACATCTCGAACATCATCCTACCATGGGGGAAAGATAGCATGTGCTATCTTTCCCTCTTACACAAGCATATACACATATCGAACAAGATCATTCCATTGAGGGGGAAAGCTAGTGTGTGCTAGCTTTCTCTCTTGCACAAGCACATCTCAAACAACAAATTATTTTCCAGACTATCTAACCCAGCATTATCAGGAGGAGAAATATCACTTTCATCACACTTAATCTGTTCAACTTTATCTTGCAAATCTGAGTTGTTCGTACCACACCAATTATCTACTTCTTCATTCTCAGACATCCATTCTTCATCTTCCTCTGAAAGAGCCAGTAAAACATCATATGACCTACCCTGTAAGTAGTCTTTCACAACATAGCCTTCATCATCAAGGTTTTCTGCACTTGTACAATGATGTTCATCATTCTCAAGGATTGTTGATCCTACATAGTGCCCTTGTTTCTGATCACTCTCACTTGAAATTTTATCGAGCTCTGAGACATAGCCATGTTCTTAGACAAAGCATGGTTTTCTCTGTCCATGTAATGATAAAAGTAAGAACATAATTGTTCCATGTATTTCATATGCATTGGAAGGTGAGAACCTATGGATACATCATCCTCTCCATCGTGATTACACTCCTATAGCCTATGGTAATTGTTCAGCTAAATACATATCACTATATATAGCCTTCATAAAATGTCAACCCGGGGAGGTAGACTTTGAGGCACTGACACCATATGTGGAGGATTGGTTTCTTCTACTCTCTATTTTATTCAAGTTTAATTCCACTAGCTAACATTCAAAACTGTGATCACTACTTCAATATTTAAATAGCAGCAAGGGTCTATCTAAGTACACACTTCAAAGAAAACAAATCTTCACTCATTTGTAACTCTGCTAGCTTTCAATATTCATTCTACCAACTACTCTGGTTTAATATCAAATGTAAATCTCTACTAACATGTCGTTCAACCATTTTTAACTGCAAATCTATAATTCTTTGTCTTTCAATCACACCATTCTTTAAAGTAAACTAACCTTATGTAAAGTATTTGTAGCTATTTGTGTAACCCATGCATTTCATAAAGAATTCAAAAGTAAATATGATATTTCTCTGTTCTAACTGAAGTTTCCAAACTATGCAATTGCAATATAACTTCAAATTGTAAGAAAAATAGCTAATTGTTACTCATAACTTCAAGCGACAGAATAAAAACATATGTTGAGACAAGGGGCCCTTCTTGCCTTCAACAATGACTGAATTAACTAATTCATCACACAACATTTAGACAAAACTGAATTCTGGAAATGTATATCTTTATAAAATAATGTAGTCATTTCTGGTCTATCTAAGTTTATAATCCTGGAAGAAAAATACTATCTATCAGAAGAAAAATGAAATCTCTATCAGCCTAATACTTCCTATCATCCCCCTCTATCCCCAAAGCGCTAGACTGGCTTCTATAATATGAGCATTAATTACATGATAAACATAAATCTCCCTCTTTTTAGAAAATGGTTTTCAAAAACCGGTTATGTGTCACAGCTATTCAGATCGAAAGGATTTGATCAAATAAAAGATGAAGATTTTAAAGCCTTATCCTCATGACACGAAGTGCACGAGGACAAGTCATTCGTTCTAGATATGCGATCAGTGTTAAATCGGTCATGTTGTCTTCTATTTTTAGCTTGATCATCCATGTTTATTCAAAAGTGGTTGAGGATGCATTTGTAGGTTCACAACCATCTCAAACTTGTGTTCTTTATCATCCATATCCACGAATCCCATCAGAATAGCTGGACATAGGAGAATCGATGAAGGTGTAGCTGGAACTATGATGTGTAACCAGATTTGATCCAGGTGGCAGGAGCTTAACTGTAATAGTCAAAATTGTTCTTGGAATATAGACAAGATTGGTTCAAAACCTTTTAAAGATATATAAAAATAAAGGAAATTTATTAAATTATCAACATATACCTTGAACACTTGCTAGGCACATTAGAGGTATAGTTAGGTTGATGTATGTGATGAATATAGGCGAGAAATGAGGTGTCTTGATTCAAAACAAGTCCTTTTGGTAAGGAAAATGATGACAAAATGACAGCTCAACATTCCCCCATGCCAAAGTATTTGCATGTCCCTATGCAAACTATTCTTCTTAAAAAAGATAGCTCAAAATTGTACCATAAATTCTATCAATCCATCTGTGTTGTTGCTGTGGCTAAGCTATCCAAAGAACCTCCTATTTTCTGTGTTGGTACTTGGGACTGCCCAGATGTTTCTAATCTCTCAGCCTCCTTAAACCATTTTTGGACTAATTTATGAAGTTGTCTATTCTGAAAAACCAATGATTTCTTTTCATCAATCAGCTTCTTATTCTACCCTTTTAGCTTCTCGTTCTCTTGTTTGAGTCCTGCAATATCTGGACCCTTCTTCCTTATCTTCCCAAACATATGACAACCTAGTGTATATAAGCTTGTTTTCTCAGACTTGTCTAGTGCTATCTGATCTTCATGTTCAGACATATGGGAATCTAGAGGGTTTGACTCAGGAATATCTACAACATTAAGTTTTGGTTCTGTATTCATCAATTGTTGAATATTTATGAAGGGTGGACATACATATTTTTGTATGTTGGGTAGGTTGTGGCATAGGGGAATTAGTATTAACCATACTATGTGTAAAATGACGAGTAGGTACACGTAGGGTTTTATTAAATGTTCGTTTGATTTTCCTCTTTCGATATTGACACTATGGAGAAGGATAGGGTTTAGAATGGTCATAATGTTGTGGAGAGGTATGGGGTTTAGAATGTTCAGTGCTTATAGGTATAGCAGAGTTTGGTGGTGGAATGAATACATTGCCATTAAGGAAATCCCCTCAGGAGTCATCCCGAGTGTACAATTCATTCTCTATGAGGATTTTAATAATGCCATAGTGATACAGAATCGGGGTAGGATTTTGAGGATGCTTATGAATTTGATGAGCCATTTTCTTCAAACTTTGACAGAGGTAATAGGGAATATTCAGATACTCTGCAGACTCAAAATGAAACAAAAACTGGAAATGGTACTGAAAATACATCAAGTATTTACCTTCACATGAGATATACTTTCGTAGGATGAATAAAAGATTTTTCCATTTGACTTCCAGATGTGTGCGTGGTACCCTTGCTGCCCAGTCAATTTCTTCGTGCTTTCTTTGGAGAAAACGGTCAAAATTTGTGCAATCACAGGGTCAATGTTTGAACCACCTTTCACCATGAATTGGTGACCCAGTGGCATGAGAAATGGGTCTCTCATTTACCCTTATTACAATATCCCCAATTCGGGCTACCTTCCCATCAAATCCTACGGAAAATTTTAAAGCAATTGTGCCATTGTAAAATTTGGCAAAGAATGTTGGCCAAACTGTGTTACAAAACATTGAGCAACATGCATTGTATTCTAGCATCTACTCAGGTTCTTCCAAAGAGACAAGCTCATGCCGATTTACCCCTTTGCATGCCATTTTCCTTCTCACTCATTTCTCCTTCCCTTCTAAAAGGCAGATTGCTTGCCATTTTGAATGCAAGGCAATAAACAAGGTTGTGGAAGAATGATGATACGATAGTGGTGTAATGATTATAGAATAGGTCGATAAATGTTAGGGGAATTATTCATTTGAATCCTTTCAGTGATTCAAATGAATAATCAAGTATCATATTGTAATACGTGTATAAGGAAAGAAATAGGCTCAACAATTAATCATGCAAATGACACAGAATGGGAATATGGTCAACCAAATGTAATGAGCGCAGGAGTGGATATGGTGATGAGAATAATAATGATTATGAAACCCAAGTCTTAGGCAAACAGATAAGTGATACATGTAAGGTAGGATTATACAAATTATTACAAGATATTGTTTATAAATGATTCCTTTATTTTCAATATTATTCAAAAAGTAAAATAGATCATTACCTCAAGCCGATGACTGATGATGAAACAACAAAACCCAAAAATAGTGCAATCTTCTAGAGATACCCAGGTTGAATACTTGACTGTTAGAAGCTGGTCAAAAGTAGATATTTGAATTGTTGATACCTTGTTGAATTATGATAATATATTAGAAGAGTGAACTCTGTTTAAAAATGCTTCAGATATTTCTTCTTTTGCTTCTCTGAAATTGACAAGGTAGCTGACATTAATAAAAATGGGAATACATACAAAATCTTATTGAATTGTAGTATAGATTCCCCATATTTTGAACACTCTGATCCACTTCCATTCAAATATCTCTGCCTGAATTACTCACACCCTTTTATTGAAATGGAATACTGCACTTGAAAACTATCTACTATGTGCATAGTTTATTCCCTACCTACCCTACCTTAGAACTTCCTCCCTTTAGGTATAAGATAACTTCCAGTGAAACCAGGTACGTAGCATAATAAAAATTTCATGCATTTCCTTATGAGAAAAAGGTACCTGAGTAATTGTATAGACATGAAGGGGTGGAAATTTACCTTGGTCCATCATCATAAAGAGCTGGAGAACATAATCATACTTTGGTCTGACAATAGATTGAAACCAATATTCTATATAATCTCTCTCAATATAATTGTCTTACACCTCTTCTCCTTTTTTCCCTTGTAGATATTCATAATTTGGGGCCTGATTTTCCTGGGTGCCTAAAGGAACCAAGCATGCAAGAAATTATTCGATTTTAGGTTCCAAACCTTGTTCTTCCTCCAAAGAATCTTTTAATTCTTCTTCAAGTAAGAAGGGATTCCCCAAGAACTGTGAGGTGGACAATTCTATGAAAGAATTGAAAATCATATTCTCCACTTTCTTTTTCTTTTTAATTAAGAGAATGTTGTTTCACCAAGAGATACTGCTGGAATAAAATCTAACATGTCTTACTGAAAATACCTCTGAACTGAATTAAGAATACAATTCTCACACTGTTGTAATGAAAAACTCCCTTGCTTGTTGAATGAAATCTAACCTTGCTTATTTATGAGAAAACACATGCTAAAATCTAACTGCTTGGCAAGGCTTTAGAGGAGCCTACTACAGTAGATGCGTAGGTTCTTACCTCCCATCTTACAGCTCCTCCTCCCCCTTGGTCTTCAACAAACACAACATACTCATTCTCCAATCCTTTTTAGTATCTCCCCAACAACGATGCCAAAATGTTGAGATTAATATATATCACTATATATAGCCTTCATAAAATGTCAACCTGGGGAGGTAGACTTTGAGGCACTGACACCATATGTGCATGATTGGTTTCTTCTAGTATCTATTTTATTCAAGTTTAATTCCACTAGACAACATTCAAAACTGTGATCACTACTTCAATCTTTAAATAGAAGCAAGGGTCTATCTAAGTACACACTTCAAAGAAAACAAATATTCACTCATTTGTAACTCTGCTAGCTTTCAATATTCATTCTACCAACCACTTTGGTTTAATCTCAACTGTAAATCTCTACTAACATGTCGGTCAACCCTTTTTAACTGAAAATCTATAATAACCTGTCTTTCAATCACACCATTCTTTAAAGTAAACTAACCTTCTGTAAAGTACTTGTAGCTATCTGTGTAACCCATGCATTTCATAAAGAATTCGAAAGTAAATCTAATATTGCTCTATTCTAACTGAAGATTCCTCAAATATTCATTATCCAAACTATGCAATTGCAATATAACTTCAAACTATAAGAAAAATAGCTAATGGTTATTCATAACTTCAAGTGATAGAATAAAAACATATGCTGAGACAAGGGGCCCTTCTTGCCTTCAAAAATGACTGAATTAACTAATTCATCGCACAACATTAAGACAAAACTGAATTCTGGAAATGTATATCTTTATAAAATAATGAAGTCATTTATGGTCTATCTGAGTTTATAATCTTGGAAGAAAAAGACTATCTATCAATAGAAAAATGAAATGTCTATCAGCCTAATACTTCCTATCATCCTCCTCCATCCCCAAAGCGCCAGACTGGCTTCTATAATATGACCATTAATTACATGATAAACATAAATCTCCCTCTTTTTAGGAAATGGTTTTCAACAAACTGTTATGTGTCACAGCTATTCAGATCGAAAGGATTTGATCAAGTAAAAGATAAAGATTTCAAATCCTTGTCCTCATGACACGAAGTGCATGAGGACAAAGCATTCGTTCTAGAGATGCACTCAACATTAACTTGGCCATGTTGTCTTCTATTTTTAGCTTGATCATCCATGTTTATTCGAAAGTGGTTGAGGATGCATTTGTAGGTTTGCAACCATCTCAAGCCTATGTTCTTTATCATCCATATCCACGAATCCCATCAAAACAGTTGGACATATGAGAATCGATGAAGGTGTAGCTGGAACTATGATGTGTAACCAGATTTGATCCAGGTGGAAGGAGCTTAACTGTAATAGTCAAAATTGTTCTTGGAATATAGACAATATTAGTTCAAAACCTTTTAAAGATATATAAAAATAAAGGAAATTTATTAAATTATGAACATATACCTTGACCACTTGCTAGGAACATTAGAGGTATAGTTAGGTTGATGTATGTGATGAATATAGGTGAGAAATGAGGTGTCTTGATTCAAAACATGTCCTTTTGGTAAGGAAAATGATGACAAAATGATAGCCCAATAGTAATGAGAGCCTAGCATTATCTTATTTAGAGGAGCATTTGAATTTTAGGTCTTTTGGTCATTCAAGCTATCAAAATTTACCAACAATTGGATTTCCATCCATTGCATATAACAAGGTAAACGATGATGACCCAACTACAAACACATAGATGAAGTGAAATGATGTGCATTTGATTGATGCATACCGATAGGTAGAACCTTATGTAGAGTATTTATATGACCCCATTTTCCATCAAACCCGAGTAGCAAAAGAACCATGCGGAATACAAATTCTTAACTGGTTGTTTGAACCGTTTGTTACAATTTGAGAGGCTGCTAAAATTTAAGCTTACGGAAATGGACAACTACATGGGGGACACACTATGATTTATTGTGGTGCATCCTTGCTCAATCCTCTTCACAAATATTGTTGCCAAACTCTTGCAGATGATGTTTGATCCTTGTCCAATGACTATATAGGGCCACTTGATTTTATTTTCATCACTTACGAGGAAGAAAGGGTCTCTAATTGTAGTGTTTAAGGGATGGAGTATATGTCAAAATTTCCGCCAATCCCTTACTTGGAATATTACTCTCTGGGTACAGGAAAGTCATAGATTATGAATCTGGGTGAGAGAGATTCCTATGTAAAGTTATTGCAAATTTATTTAAAGTCCAACCCCATGGTCGAGTAAGCACAGACAACCTAGGGAAGCATTAATAGGGTTTAGGTATTTTTTTTTTGAAGAGTCCATGGATTAGTTTCATCACAAAAACCAAAATGATATTGAAATCACAGTTTTGGTTAGTAACGCCCTTTGTTTTGTAGAAACCCAAGAAAACATAGATGAAATCCCATATCTAATCTGTAAATCCAAACCCAATAAAACTACACAAAGATATCTTCAGTACCCTTGACCAAGTCAACCAAGACCATGCCCATATTTAATTCACAACTCTTTTTGTCATAAACAAACTATCAATTTAGCAACCCTTTTTGCTACCCAAACTACCTCTAGTTCAACGTCTTCGTTTGATTATCCTATACATGACATAAGTTGGTCCTATGTAATGTTCTTGACTTGTCTAGTCTAGGAAACGCTGCTAATGTGTGTGTAGGATCAAAGGTTTACAACATATAAATGATCGTACAAATAATAAACGTGACAAAGGACTACAAGTTTGTATTATGATATCTATGTGGATTACAAAATGGTTGAATGCAGATGAATAACTGATAATACTCAACTAGATCAACATACATAGGATCTTAGCCGGAATATAAATAAGCAATTGTGGCTAAATAAAATAACAACACTTGGCTAGATCAAAAGACAAAAGGATATTACCCGAAATACAAATAAGAAACTAAAAGATAATACCTAGAATATGGGAGCATTGCGGAATTAATGAATAATGATGCAATACCTGGATGATCTTCCCAGTGACTAGGGTGTGTCTTTCAACACTGAAATTAGCCAATTGGTGTCTTCCTCCTGGAACACACTGAACTATCTCTCCTGAGATGCACCTCTTCTCCTCAATGACAAGTCATAATCTGCATAATGATGAATTAGGTCGCTGACCCTTCCTTTATAGATTTCCAAAACCCTAAATCATGTTGAAACCCTAATTCGTTGTTGATTTCCAAAACTCTAAATCATGCTGAAACCCTAAATCACTGTTGAAACCCTAATTCACTGTCGACTTCTATTTTTAGCTCATAATGACTTAAAAGCGCTTTTAACCCTTGTTAGCTCAGTGTTACTTTCCAAATATAACACCTGTGACTGGAGTGACCTCTAGTAACCCTGTTTACCCCTCTTTGGCCTTGGCTATAGTCTAACGGGGTGGTTTAGACCATTAAGCCTCCTCTTTTGGAGCTCCTATTTGCAAAGGGACATTACATTCCTTCCTTCCCGAAATTGCTTGTCCTCAAGAAATACCAGTCCAAGGTGTTGCAACACTTGCTCACTCTCCCAAGTAGCGTCCTCTACTGGAAGCCCTCTCCATCTGATCAAAAACTCTCTAATGAACTTGCTCCTTAGTTTTATCTTCCAAAACTCCAAAACCTCCTTTGGAACTAACTCCAACTATCTGTTCTCATCCAACAGGGGAAGCTCCTCTAATGTGTTAATGAATTGTCCCACTTCCTTTCTTAGGAAAGACACGTGGAACATGTTATGAATATTGCTCCCCTCTGGAATCTCTAGCTTTTAAGGAACCTCACCTACTCGGCGCATGATCTTGTAACGACCATAAAATCTGGGCTTGATCTTCTCGACCCCACTCTTCTTCAGATATTATTTTCTGTAGGGTTGGAGTCTCAAGAAAACCAAATCTCCAACGTCAAAGATGTGATTTATCCTGAGCCTGTCCGTGCTTATCTTCTGTCTATTTTGCACCATCTGTAGGTTCTCTTTCAACAATTTGAGAATCTCCTGACTCTCTATGATACAATCCTTGGCCTTGGGAGCTCTACTCTCCCCAAATACCAAGTCTACCAAAGTGGGAGCAACATATCCATACAATGCTCGTAAGGGTGTCATACCAATGGACATGTGGAAGGTGGTGTTGTAGTAATGTTCCCCTAAATGTAACCACTTTACCCACATTCTTTGTTGTCCTCCTACATAGTTCCTCAAATACCCTTCAATCCACTTGTTGAAAATCTCAGTCTGCCCATCTGTCTAAGGGTCATAGATGGTGCTAGGTGTCAAATTTGTCCCCACCAACCAAAACAACCCTCTCCAAAATGTCCCTATGAACCGACTGTCCCTGTCACTGATGATGTTCTTCGGAAACCCATGAAGTCTGAAGACCTCCTTGAAGAAAAGATCGGCTACCTGAACTGCATTGTACTCTGTTAGTATGGCGTAGAAGTGAGAAAACTTGGTCAATCTGTCAACCACTGCATAGATACAGTCCTTACCCTGGACCTTGGGCAGACTGGTGATGAAGTCCATAGATATACTCTCCCCTTTTTTCTCTGGAATGGGGAGTGGCTACAATAGCCTTACTAGAAGAGCATGCTCTGACTTGTTCTATTGGAAAGTCACACACTCAATGACGTGTCTCATAATGTCTTGTTTGAGGCCCTTCCATGAGAACCTCTCTCTGATCTGTTTGTAGGTTTTTAAAAACCCCTAATGGCCTGCTAGTGGTCAATCATGAATTGCAGTGAGGATTTTCTTCTTAAGTCCTGAATATGGCACCAAGTAGAATCCATCTTTTTAAAACATGACATCGTCAATGACCCTATACTAGTCATCCTGTATCTTCCCATCCATCACCTCAAAAGAAAACTTATTCTTGGAATATTCCACTCACAAGTGGGATTTCCAATCTACTGAAATATCCATCAAAGAACATGCCACAGGTCTCCTCGATAGTGCATTGGCCACAATTTTATTCTTCCACTTGACATACTATATTTCAAAGTCAAATTCTTGTACCTTCATCACCCATTTCTATTGGCGCTCACTGAGGTCCTTCTGCTCAAGGAAATACTTCAAACTGTTTTGATCGGTCTTGACCACAAATTTTCTGCCCACCAAATATTGTTTGAACTTGGTCAAGGCATGCATGATTTCCAACATTTTCTTGTCATAAATGGAGTACAACCTCTCAAGTTGACTAAGCTTCCAGCTCTCAAATACAATGGGGTGTTCTCCCTGCATCAAAACTGCACCGATCCCTTCGTCGGATGCGTCACACTCTAGTACAAATGGTAGGGTGAATTCTGGTAGTGCCAACACTGGACAAGTGCCCATGAATTCCTTCATGTGATGAAAGGTTTCCTGTGATTTCTCAGTCCATATGAAGGAACCATGCTTGGTAATATCTGTCAGCGGTGCTCTAATATGAGAAAAACCCTGGACGAATTGCCTATAATAGATTCACAACCCAAAGAGGCTCCTCAGTTCTATCACATTCTTGGGCGTCGACCAATCTAGAATGGCCATGATATTCTCTTGGTGCACTTGTACCCCCTGTGCACTGATGATGTGGCCTAAGTAAAGCAGCTCTATCATACCAAAGTCACACTTTGACTCTTTGGCATATAATGACTATGCCTCCATGATTCTCAATACCTCATCCAGGTGCCTCATATGCTCTTGCCATGACCAACTATAGACCAAGATGTCATCGAAGAAAACCAAGCTTGATTTCCTTAACTGATCCCTGAATAGATGGTTCATGCACGACTGCAATGTAGCGGGTGCATTGGTTAGACCAAATGGAATAACCAGGAACTCGAAGTGTCCAAAATGACATCGAAATGTCATCTTCTTTGTGTCCTGCTCTCGGATGCTGATATGGTGATATCCAGAGCATAGATCAATTTTTGGGAAGAAAACTGCCACATGCAGCTCATCCATCAACTCGTCAATGCATGGGATAAGGTACCAGTTTTTGATGGTTTTCTTGTTCAAGTCTCGGTAATCAATGCACATCCTCATGGTGCCATCCTTCTTAAGAACTAAGTCAAATGAAGAAGCAAATGGGATATTTCAAAGTCTGATGTGTCCCATCGCCAACAATTCCTTAATTGACTTCTCTATCTCATCCTTGAACCTCCTAGGATGAATATAGGGAGGGGTGATCATAGGTTTTCCCCCCTCCTCTAACTGAATGGTGTGCTCAAACCCCTTGTCAGGTGGTCTCCCTGGTGGGATTGACTCAAAGACCTATTGATGTCATCCCAATAAATTCTCGATCTCTGTGTGGTATTGTTGTCGACCTTTTGAATCCTTCTGAGTAGTGATCAATAATTCGGTGGCATATGCTACCTCCCCATGTCTGAACATCCTCTCCATCCTCTTGGCTATAACTATCCTAGGTGATCCTATTGACATACCTCCTTGAACAACCTTCTTCTTATCCTGATCTCTGAATCCCATTTCCAAGGTTTGGTAGTTGGTAGTGATTTCTCCCAAGGTAATCATCCAATGAACTCCTAACACAACATCTGTGTCCAATAGGTCAACCACATAAAATGTGTCTCTCACTGTGTAGTTTCCTAAATTCATCTCTAAGTTTGGAACTTTGTCTAGACACTCCACTGTGTGGCCATATACTACCGCAACATATAACTCCTCAAAATCCTCTATCTTAAGTGCCCGTCCCGATACTAGTGAAGCATCGATGAAGTTGTGGGTGGCCCCACCATCTATCAGGGTGATTGCCTATTGCCCCTAAATAATCCCTCTGATACAGAGGGTATCATACCTGGGAACACCGAAAAGGGTCACTATGACTCCTCCCTTTGTTGGTTTCCTCCTGTTAGCCTGATCCGACGGTTGTGGGACTACTAGAGGATGGGCTCCTGTCGATGTTGGTGTTCTACGGGGAAGCTACTCCTCTGCTGGTGTTGAATCCTCCTCTGAAATAGTGGATCCACTATCCTGCTCCTCCTCCTCAGTTTCCATGTTGTCTGTTTCTACCTCAATATAATGAATCTCTCCCTTGCCCATGCACCTATGGCCTGGGACCCAAGGATATCTGTAGCTGAAGAAAAGATTATTCCTCATAAACTCTCACCTAGTCTCATCATCCAACTTCTCCTTGCCCTTCCATTCTCTCTAGAATGGCTTCATGTCTTGATCCCTCTAGGGCACAAATGGTTTGGAGATATTTTTAGTCTTTTGCATTGAGTCTACCAAGTCTCGAGTGCGAAGGATGACATCCTACAAAGTGGAGGCTTGTATGACTTCACCCATCCTCTTAAAGGCTCTGTGAGTCCTTATGTGAATAGCATGATCAGCCTGGGTTCTGATATATCTGTCACTTCCATGGCCACCCGCTGAAACTCTGTGATGAACACCTCTGCTATGCTAGTTTGTCTCAACTGGGCTAGATCCCTGAAGTGTATCTCGGGATCCTTCTCGTCAAACCTATCCATGAGCCTATCTGTAAACTCCCTATAGGAGGTGATGCGACTGTGACCCAATGTCACGAGTCCATGATACCACCACTCGTGTGCCTCACCCTCCAAGTGTAAGGTCGTGAAACTGATGGCCTTTTTCTCGGTCATCTGGTTGAGCTTGTAATATGTGTCTAGCTTATGTACCCAAGCTCTAGCGGTGTATTTGGATGATCCATTGAAAGAAGGAATGGTGAGTTTCCCAACTTTTCAGATCAAATTGAGGTTATGCCCTTGCTTTCGTTGTGGTCCTCCCCTCTGCGGCTCTCTGAGGCGGTTCCTGAGTCTTAGTCCACAATACTCAACTAAGGTCATGTCCTGACGGAAGTCATGACCCAATGCTACGTACTCCCTCCTATACTCTACAATTTTGTCGACATGAGTGGGTGGCCTCTGTGCTATTGGTGGCGGTGCTATTACCGAGGGTGCCTTCTAGAAACTAGGAAACAAGGGTCTGTGAATCCTACTTGCAGAGGTGTATGTGCGAGAGGGTGACTAGGGTCTACTTCCTACTCCCGAGTTCTCTTGTGCTGCATGCGGGACTCGTGTATCTGGGGTGCCCACTCTAGACAATCTATTAACCACCTGTGCCAAGGAATAAGACATGGTCCATTGACTAGATAACATACCGTTGATAACTTGCATGAAATATGCCTATGGATCTACGGGGGCCTTTCCACTACCCTCTGGTCACTCATATCTATATCCTAGCATCATCTCTACCTCACACTCACCCTCATTCTCTGCCCTTCTCTCTACTTCTTTGTGTGCCTCTTCCTCTTCCTCTGAGCTAGGAGGAAAAGGGGGGAAATTAGGCCTATGCCTTATTTCCTGATGCCTATTGTAAGTGACATATTTGTCACCTACATGTTCATGACCATCTAGGTCCTCTACTACACTCATTGTCTTTAGTCACAGGCTGGCAGGACTAAAGCTCTAATACCACTGTAATGTTCTTGACTTGGCTAGTCTAGGAAACGCTACTAATGTGTGTGTAGGATCAAAGGTTTACAACATATAAATGATCATACAAATAATAAACGTGAAAAAGAACTACAAGTTTGTATTATGATATCTCTGTGGATTACAAAATGGTCGAATGCAGCTGAATAACTGAAAATACTCGACTATGTCAACATACAAAGGATCTTAGCTGGAATATAAATAAGCAACTGTGGCTGAATAAAATAACAACACTCGACTAGATCAAAAGACAAAAGGATCTTAGCCGGAATAAAAATAAGAAACTAAAAGATAATACCTGGAATATGGGAGCACTGCGGAATCAATGAAGAATGATGGAAGACCTAGATGATCTTCCTAGTGACTAGGGTGTGTCTTTCAACACCGAAATCAACCAACTGGTGTCTTCCTCCTGGAATACACTGAACTATCTCTCCTGATATGCACCTCTTCTCCTCAATGACAAGTCGTAATATGCATAATGATGAATTAGGTCACTGACCCTTCCTTTATATCTTTCCAAAACCATAAATCATGTTGAAACCCTAATTCACTGTTGATTTCCAAAACCCTAATTCACTATTGACTTCTATTTTTAGCTCATAATGATTTAAAAGTGCTTTTAACCCTTTTTAGCTCAATGTCACTTTCCAAATATAACACCTATGACTGGAGTGACCTCTAGTAACCCTGTTTACCCCTCTTTGGCCCTAGCTATAGTCTAACAAGGCAGTTTATACCATTAAGCCTCCTCTTCTAGAGCTCCTATTTGGAAAGGGACATTACATCCTATTAGGAAGTCCCTTGGATCAGTAATCAAGATATAAACACATATATCAACACATATGAGAAAAGATATAAACATATCTTAATACAAACAAAATTTCTGAGTGTAAAAAACAAACCTTTAGCTTACCTCCTTATCAATGAAAGATGTATTTGTCACATGTGTGGATGTAGACCTCTTGTATATGCTCAGAAAATTAGTTTAGGTTCATGGATCAAACCTTTAGGGTTTTACCTCTGTCAATATGGACTGAGGAATAATTTTCCAATAAATAGACCACAAAAAGGATGTTTGAGACAACAACAACAAGTACAACAAAACCCCATAATAGAAGACATCAAGACTTGGTAGGTACCTTGTTGATATATTCACTGCCCTATTATAGTTGTGTTGTAGTACATGTAAATATGTATCACACTATTTATTGCAAGTGTAATAAATATGAAGTGCATGTACTAAAATGAGAATCATCACTTTAGTCTATCCATGTGTTTGAGGGTGAAATGTTGTAGAAAGATAAAATTGACATCCTAGTAATTTCCATAGTGTTTTCCATAAGGTCTAGAGAAAGTCAGTGTCATGATCAAAGATAATGTCAAGAGGTAGCCCAAAATAAGAAAAAACATGAGAGAATAAGAGTCTGTTGTTACACTAATGTAAGATACCTTCTTAGATACCTTATAGGGTTTGCTTCTATATCCACGAGACTGTGTGTATTTTTGTTTAATTTTCTGATTCAGGTAATTTGACAAACAGTTCGCATACAGTCTTCTTACAAGAGTATGTAAATTAATATTAAATTTTTAATGTTCACACTTATATATTGGCACAATTCAGAGAGTATTTATGCACTCTATTGATTAAACTAGATGGGAAATAATGACAATATCAGTCTCAATACATAGAAGAAAATAAATAGAAGAACCTGGGTTATGCAATCTGTGTGTGTTCTTCAAGCTCACAATTCTCCAAGGAATGATCAGCAATAGTATTTCTGGAATATACCTGCCTGTAGGTACCTCGAATATTGCAGCAAGACTACCATAGATGGAACTGGTGTAAGGAAACCCCACGACCTCCACACAACAAAAATGAGTCTTAGAATGAGGAACTCTGTCTAGAAGAGAAACTCCCCCAGCCAATGAATGAGAGACTCAAAACAAGGGAGAATAGGATCAGATTCATCCTTGGTGATTAAAAACCGTCCCACAACCTCGGCCTCTATGCAAGAATTTGTGCCCAGAAAATTCATCTCACCTTGGCAGCAGACGCCCTACTCATAACACGACCCTCTAGTGGGTAACTCACCCTCCTGTTGAGTAAAAAACCTCTGTCTCATTCAAATGTGCGCCCAACAGAGAAGAACAAGAACTCAAATGAGATATTCGACCCCCCTTCTCAAAGTCTTCTTTAACACAGGGATCAATGTCATCGAGAAATCTTTAGTTCTCACAAGAGAACAATAATCAAGATAACTCTTCTAACCATGAATTCCAATGAAGAAATCTGAACCAGAGATAAATGAAGGGTTTACAAAAACCCTCGGTCTCTCTTCTCAAGATCTCTCACAAATATTTTTATCAAATAACCAAATATAAAAATGAGGGGGGCCTCCTCTTTTCCCCCCTTTTATTTCTCATTGAATTAATTCCCACTCACTTTTCTTTTAATTTTCTTCTAAAGTCATTTTATGCTTGCACACTTTTCTCACAAAATCCTGCTACTTCTTATTTCCCCTTTGAGGTTGGGTTACTCCCATGTTGATCCTGAGCACCATATTTTGTTAGCCTTCCAAGAGAGGAGAACCCCACTCGGTGCCGAGGCTCGACCAATCTGGCAATCTCGCATATCTGATTCTCTACAGTATCATTAATAATGCACCCCATTTGGATTTGTAAAAATTGAACCATTGATTAATATATGTATTTTTTTTGTCTCATGTTGTTTCATGCAATATAGGTGAATAATGTATGTTCATTTAATTCAAAGTCACTTTTTCTTGTGGAGCAATTGCAAAAATTTTATCTTGTCATGTACAATCATTTTGAATCATTAATAATTCTTGTTCCAAATCATATAAATCTTCTTAATCATATTCAAACTCGGAAGTTTATGGACTTGATGAGAAACACCCATCATTCATAATAGTAGCAACAATAGAAGATAAAGTGCAAATTTTTGTCATCGTACTAGTAGAGAAAAGGTTTCAGAGTAGTCCGCAGGTGAGTAGCCATGGGTATAGTCTGTGTTATGATAGGCTTACAAAATTTTGGCAAATAATGATAGAGTAGTGCTTTATTTCTATTATGTGTATCTGGCAATTGCAACTCTACTTGAGTGAGGAATTTGAAGAAATTGTGTTGGGAAACATGTTAGTGGTATTGGTCTTGTAGAATTTGCACATGCCTAGTTTGTTCAGTAATCTAGAAAATACTAACAATGTTTTGGGCAGTTTGGAGTAAGGTTCTGATAATTAGTAGATCTTTAGGAGGTTGGAAGCAAGTGGCAGGCTTGTAGGACATATGGGATTAAATCATACAATTCAATATTTTAACACTTTAGTAACAAGTAAGATTTGGGATTAATTTAAAGCATTAACTCAGGTAATTCTATCTTTTCAACAATTCCAGTGACTAGTGAGTGACAAGTGCGATTTGGGAGTAATTTGAGGTAGAACTATTGAGAGGTTGGCATGTGTGGAACTTCTAATCTAACACGAGATTGAAACTGGGAAATACTTTGTTACTATCTAACCATCTTTCCAAAGTTGTATTTTCAAGGTTAATTTTGTTGATGTTTTAAACCTTAACCAAAATATTAATGTAGGGTTTCATTGTAGGAAAGAAACAACTCTTTGGCTAGAGGGTGTAAACCAACATGGATGTTTTCCAACACTAGAGCCAAGTATCAAGAGTGATAAGTTCCCAGGGGTGAGTGATAGAGTTTTTCAATTCCATAAAGATTCACTACATGTCTTATGGTACAAATGTATGTGCTTAAGGCATTCTATGTAGTAGCCTAGCAGGTGCTTCTAGCTTGTTGACTTTTTTGGTGAATGATTGTTACATATGAGCAGATGGATTTCAGGAAGATCTTTTTAATTAATATGAACCTCTTCTTTTTTGATAAAAGGAATGTGTGGACAATGGTTAGAATCATGTATGTTTGATCCACACCTATTGCAATAAACTGAAACTATTTATTTTGAGGTTTCAACCTTTTCCCTTGCTTGTCTGTCTTTGTTTTCAGAAATATTTCCCTTGCCTCTTTTTAATAGTTCTCCTTTAGGAAATTGGTTCGCATGATGACTAGGTTGTCTTGTCCAGAAATCCAACAAAATATATCTTGTTTAGCTTGTTTCTTATGTGTTTTCGAATTGATATCCTCGAGAGTGTAGTAATGAGTTTTTTGATACCTTTAAGAGGACTTTCTTCGATATTTCCCAGTGAATTTTCTTAGATAAGTCCTAGATCGGTTGGTTTTTGTAGATCTTACATTTTTCAAGGATTTCTTTGCCGTCTTTCTTCTTCTTATAGGATCATCTATAGCCAGACCATATGTTTCACAAATAGATCAATTGTCAAGGAGTCTTTAGATTTTTTGAATTGATTTACTAACCTTCATGTTAGTATAGAGACTAACCAAGCATTTGTGACAATTGTATAGATTTCTCCCCAAGTATAAATCTCATAAGGGAGTTTGAATGCCTCTTGGGCCTTAAGATATTATACAAACTTTCTAGGTAGAGTTTCCAGATAAACATGTGTCCAAAGAAAATTATTGATGATTTAACCTCATATATTCTTTGAATCCATTCTTGGTGGAAGTCTTCATAATGTGACATTTTTCTGCATTTCATATTCATGAGGATCAAATAATGTTTTTCAGCAATTTCCTTTTCAGTTCCACACCAGTGTCTAAGAATTAGTATAGTAAGGGAACCTATCATGTTCCTTTTTGGGTTCCCATTCTCATGATAAATGGCATAATCTATTTCATATTTCAATACTTCTTTCTCCATTTTTTCAATTAGAGCTATAGAGGATTATATCTCCCACCGTTTAGAAAATGTGTCTATAAATCATTGAATAATGGATTTATAGGCCTTAATCTAAATATTTCCTTTCATACACATAATGTTATAGGACACATACATTGTATCAAATACTTGGCAAAATTTTATAGTGGTCAGGCCATCAATGTTCCATCCATGTAATGTTCTTAACTTGGCTAGTCTAGGAAACACTGCTAATGTGTGTGTAGGATCAAAGGTTTACATCATATAAATGATCATACAAATAATAAATGTGACAAAGGACTGCAAATTTTGTATTATGATATATCTGTGGATTACAAAATGGCCGAATGCGGATGAATAAACTAACAATACTCAACTAGATCAATAGACAAAGGATCTCAGCCAGAATACAAATAAGAAACTTTGGTTGAATTAAATAACAACACTCGGGTAGATCAAAAGACCAAAGGATCTTATCCAGAATACAAATAAGAAAATAAAAGATAATACCCGTAATATGGGAGCACTTTGAAATCAATGAAGAATGATGGAAGACCTAGATGATCTTCCCGGTGACTAGGGTGTGTCTTTCAACACCGAAATCAGCCAACTGGTGTCTTCCTTCTGGAATACACTGAACTATCTCTCTTGAGATGTGCCTCTTCTCCTTGCGTGTTAGGGAAACAACATTGGCTTATATTTATTATTATTGGATTTGATTATTTGGTTTTGTTGTTGATAAAGAATGCATATGATATAGTGTAAGGCATGTTGAATTTTGTGGGTATTATATTGTCTTTGGTGGAACTAAAAAAAATTAAGAAAATGTGAAATGCATATGGAGTCTTGTTCTTTATATAAAACTAATATATGAAAGATAAGGAATCAAGTCAAGTTGTAGTCGGGTTGAGTGTGATTTTAGGCAATTTGACATGACTTATAGTTTAGTCTTTAGTATGTAATAAATTAACTCCAAAAAGAAAAAATAAATATGTCGTTGAGTAAAGAGATTTCACATGAATGGGTTGATTCAAGTGTATAATTGAGTTAGAAATAGAGTTAGTATAATGGAGAGGGTTAAATGTGAGTCATTATAGGAAGGAAATCCTTTCTCTTTTGTAATGTAAGTACTTAGTCGATGAGATCGGGTGCTTTTCAACACCAATCGAAAACATATAAATGAGGAGAACACTTGTAGAGATAACTCATAATGAATAGTGAACATGAGAATTTTGCGATGATGATCATTGATCAACAGCTAAATGCATTCAAGAAAGAGACATCAAATGAAATACAAACACAAAATCTTAAAACACATGTCATGAAACAAGAACATTTGAGTTGATTAATCCCCTTGCAAAACAATTCCCTAGGTCATGACAAGGAAAGAAGAGGAATGGTAGAAATTGTTGATGTCACAAATGCTCCTCAATTCCATAAAGAAATCCCCCAGGAACAAAAATTTGTTGGAGCATCCTTACAGTGCACGTCGACGATTCTTGTGAGGAGTAGACTCTACAGTTGGTCCCAAGTAGCAATGAGAACCCTTCAAGTGGAAGATAGTGTTAAAGCATGGAGATATAGGAGTCAGGACATGTGATATGAGGTCATTCATATCCCCACCTTCTAGTCACCATAGTCACCACAATCACCACAGTCCAATCAATCTTCAACAAGGAGAGTCATCATACCATCAACATAACCACATGGGAACATGTACACCGTGCATCCCCACTAGCCTTCATTAACCTTACTCATCATGATCCATCTTTTCTCCGTCCACATTCATTTCCTCCCTTACAATGTGGGAAGAATTCAGGTGTATTTTGCTCGACCGTGTGCATGGTAATGATTTCCAAAGGTGGAGGTAGGAGGTCAAAGGCTCAGTATATGTATGGGAAATTTATTTCCATGGGTGGATACATTGTGAAGGTGGCATTGTTCCATGTGGGGTTTTATTTATCCCATACATGCCTCGGTTGGAATCTAGTATCTCTATGTGGGTGCATGAAATCAACTTTGTTCTCTCATTCGGTTTGATGTTTCTTTGGTTTGGATCAGGTACAGTACAATGGTGTATAGGTATTCAATTAATTGGAATAGAATATTGGATTAGTTTCAAGTGGACATGGTAGACTACGGAAATTTAATTATTTCCCTATAGCTTTGGTTCAATGATCTCAGAACTGATCTTCTCACAGTTCTAGAATAATTGATCTCTCAAAGGAAAACAATAAAAAAATTATGGGATGAATGCACAACTCTCACACATCATTGGGAAGAATTTTGTGATATACCTCAACAGAATGGAACACCAAGGACTTCAAAAGAATCCTCCTCTCTGGAAGCTACCTCTGTTCAACTTGACTTGAACACTCTAGTTCCCAGAATTGAGTAATGTTACCAATTTGGTTCTCTCTACAATGTATTTTCCTTAATGTTCCATTTTTGTATAAACATATTAGGTATATTTTATAGGCTATACATGGGAAAGTATGAATTTTTGTATGAAGGGGGGAATGTAAAGTTATTGGTAACATTTGTAGTGGCCCTTCAATAGATAAATTTTGATAGATTAGTGGAAATTTTTTAAACTTATGTACCTCTCAGACGTTCTTTAATGTATCCCCTTTTTTAATAAAATATTTCCCCCTCTTCTTGTTAAAAATAAAAATAAATTTCCAAGTTCAACTCTACTTAGTCCTCATGTTGATGATTTATTAATTGTAGAAATACTATATCTAGGTCCCTTAATAGATTTAGTTGTACCTCAGGAGTAATGCTCGATCAAATAACATTTTTTTGGCTAAATTAATTGAGACATATCCCCATGGCCCATGAAATTAAATAAATCTATGCATTCATCCCTAATTCCACATAGAAAAATGATCCAAAAAATATTTGGATCTAATTTATTTTGCTTGGACCCTTGAAGATTATATTAAAATAATTCAACATAATATTCTAATATTTTCTCCTCTCTTTGTGTCATCTTAAAGATTTATTCTCTCAAATACCTATATTTACAACACTCCTAATCTTTTTTAAGAAAATACTTATGCATGTCATCCCAATTAATAATATGTTTACCTCATAATCCCATAAACTAGTGCAAAGTTGCATCTTTAAGAGTAGGAGGAAAAAATTTCAGCTTTTATGCATCATTAGAATAATCATAACTATGACAAAGTAAATCAAAATCAAAGATAAAAGCATTGGTATCCTCAATTACCATTCAATGAAATTTGGGTAAGTCTGATGGTGGAATGTTTTTCATTTGCATTATTGTCTCTTGGTCTGTCAATGATGCAGAAAATGTCAATCAATTTGTATGTAACTCCTTTATTGCAAAGATGATATATATAAATTGTATTCCATTTAATTATCAACCTAGAGTATGTGTTTTACTTGAGAAATTCTTATGCACAATATATCAAAATTACATCTTTTGTAGTTTCTATTCAAATATACTATATTCTACTAAAATAAAATAGACTTATTCTATGTACAATTTAAACACGTATTTTTTTTTTATTTCACTGGAATGAAAGAAAAGTTATGATAGATTCTGGAAAATGAATTGAAAAATGATGTCTAACTAGTAACAAAAATCTTGTAAATTAAATTACAACTAATACAAATTCAAGATTAAACTATCATCTACTATAGMCATAAGTGTTACAATAAGTTACAATTATTTGYYCAAATTCAAGATCTAAACCTTACTACAATAGTATTATGTTTTGGTCTATTCAATTGCAATTCAATAAATGAATGTCTTAATTTGTATGYTTGAAMAATGAAATAKGAACTCTACAAASCACACAGTAATTSAAGGTAAGATATCACAKATTAAATCAAGTAAAAATGGTCTTTGAATAGAAATGAAAATACTGGAAATAGAAATGAACAATGTTAAACTACAACATGGGGCCCTGCCTCTTCCAAAATGTGTTGTTGAAACTACTCCACTACTTGAGATATAAATACCACAATAAAATTAGATCAAATCATATTTTGTCAAGGTATGAAATCAAGTATTAATAGCAATCAAATGTTCTTCTATTCATCAATTGTTTCATGGTAACCTTTTTCTACAAAATAAATTATATATTTATAAAAATACAGAGTTTGCTAGAGGGAAATATCAGATCCTAACGATCATTTAGTTTGTTACAATTCATAATCAAATGCCTATGATATAGTAGATCACATGGCTTCTAGAAATCACTAATTTTAACTAGATTGTGACACATGGTTCCTTTAGTCCATTGTGTACCTGAATATGCAGCTTGATAGATATTCATAAAATTTGGAATCGTTGATGGATTTTCAATTGATATAGAGCTAAGTGGTGGATATGAGCATGATCTAGAGCCTTATTGAGTTGGATCTACCCCATAACTTTGCTACTATATAACATAGGAACTTGATCTAAGTGTATTAACCTGTGATCTATTGATTCTTTCTAATTTGGACTTGATTTGCTAATATGTCCTCAAATCATGAATTTTGTTGACATCTAGAGGACACCAAACCATCTACTCAAAATATGGAGAGAAAAAAACCTACTCATTTTGAATTTTCTGATATGTTGTTGGACGTTCAAAGGACATCTACAATTTTACCAACATCTTAAAGTAGACATAGTTACATAGTTTGCAATTAATATTTTTACATTTTTAAATTATCAAAAGCTAAGAAAACATCAATAAAACAATTAATTTAACCTTAGTTACTCCTAATTATATGTTCCCTATGTGAGGTATGGAAAATTAGTGATAGAAGCCTATTTTTGGAAAGAAATGGTGAAGAAATGATAGGAAAAAGGGATAGATATAAGTAAAAAATCATAATGAAATAGTAACCCAACACCTATCAAATACCACAAAGACATAGTCATTTCACTTCCTATTTATTGGAAGACCACCAAGAAAATCCATGGAAATGCTTTCCCAAGGTCAAGTTGGTATAGGTAAGGGATGATATAGATCTTTCTTCCTATAATTGGTGTTGGCTAGTTGGTTTCCATTGACGTTGTTGGATATTTGGTTGTCATTGATGTCAATAGAAGTGGTTGCCACTAATGTCAACACATGTGATGGGTGCATTTGAACAATTCTACAAGAATCCCTCACACTATTTATGAGCTCAAGAGTTTCTCAGGGGCACTAAATTGCAAATTTATTCCTCACTTTTCAAACATATTTTTTCCAATCAACTACATTTTTCTTGGATGCTTACTGTCAATGAGACCTTTTCCCACCTGAAGTAAGTCTTTTTTTCACCCCTATTTCTACACCTACATAAATTCATCTTCCTTTCGAGACCTCCTAGTATGTTATTGGTGCATTGCTCAAGTAGGTCAAACACCTAGTTGTGTATCATTCCAAAATATTGTTTGATGCAAATCTTTGGTACAATGCTTTATGACAATGATTTATATGTCCTTGTTCAAGCTCTCAAACAATCGAGGCACTATTTGTTCGGACAAGAGTTTGCCTTACATATAGACCATCATCCTTTGATTTTTCCAAACCCTCATACTAAGTTACAAGAGCAATGATACATCAAATGGACTTCCTATATTGAACAATTTAATTTGGTGATTAAGTACAATAAGGGAAACACTAATCAAATTGCAGATATACTCAATTTTCCTCCTCTTTGTGTACTCACCATCCTCAACATCAATGTTCTCTTTTATGAATAATGGAAACAATAATACACTTTTGATCCTTATCTTGGTCCTTCCAATTGTAAGATTGGTATCTCACAACCATTTCTCATTCCTACTCGGGCATGGGAATCCATTTTCATGGATTTTATCAATGGTCTCTCTATGATCATCTGTCAATATAATGTCATCTTTTTTATCGTATGCTACTTTTCCATGATGGAAATATATATCCTTGCACCAAAGAGATCATTGCTCAATGATTTGCATATATGTTTTTCACTCATCTTGTAACAACCCTGCTTAAATAGATGTATAGGGATTATTAATTATAATTAATTTGA
>ML807039.1:90191-102745 GCA_009831015.1 Picea engelmannii | reverse complement strand
ATTTTTATGTTGCATTCTATACATAAAAGTCTCAGTGTTTTAAACTTAGATAGATAGTCTCCAAGGCAAGAAAAATCACTTGGACTCAAGGTCAGTATTTGATTTTCTAACTGTTGTGCTCGAATAATATTGAGTTTACCAAAAACAGATTCAATCTTGTCCCAAGATACTTCGGGGTCATCAACTCCTTGAAGATGGTACCTTAGATCAGGAGAGATGGACATTCCAATTAGTCCACGTGCTTCGTCATTCCTATTATCCCATTTGGCTTTATTATCATCATCAGTGGGGGTTGTTTCCATTCCCATGGTAATCCGATACAGGCTTTACTTCTTAATAAATCTTCCATATGGGGTCTCCATTGGAAGTAGTTTTCGCTGGTAAGCATGACAGTACTTGTAGAAGCCATATTAAATATGTAGATAATGCAGATTTAAAACCTGAAACTAATGATCTGGATGGAAAGATATCAAAAAGTTGTGTAGTTTAAAAAAAAAACGGCACTGAAAACGGACTTCCGATGTGAGAGTTATGCCCCTTTTAAAAAAGGCATAAACGGTAACCAAATAACCACGTGATAGTGTAAGATACTTTATGAAGTGACCCACTTTTATAAAGAGAAGTCGGGATCACTTTTACAATAAGGTTACCTTATAACAGAAAAGTTGCATGCAAAATAACTCTAAAATAAAATATAAAGCTACTTATAGTGATTCACTTTTATACTTGAAGTGAAATGCACTTTACAATTTATAGCATGAACTTTTTAAAAAAAGCTAACAAAAGAGAGACTTGAACTCAAGACCTCTTACTTAATAAGGCAAGTTTTAACCAAATGGTCTAGCAAAACATATTGTAATGCTCGGAAGGAGGACTAGGGGTGTTGTTGTTGTTGTTGTTGTTGTTGCTATTGTTGTTGTTGTTGGAGAGCATGCTCCAAAAAAACTCTTTTCACACAAGAAAAAAATTTCGCTTCTCGATGTATACTTGAAGTGAAATGCACTTTACAATTTATAGCATGAACTTTTTAAAAAAAGCTAACAAAAGAGAGACTTGAACTCAAGACCTCTTACTTAATAAGGCAAGTTTTAACCAAATGGTCTAGCAAAACATATTGTAATGTTCAGAAGGAGGATTGGGGGTGTTGTTGTTGTTGTTGTTGTTGTTGTTGTTGTTGTTGTTGTTGTTGTTGTTGTTGTTTTTGTTGAGGATTGGGGGTGTTGTTGTTGTTGTTGTTGCTGTTTTTGTTGTTGTTGTTGCTGTTTTTGTTGTTGTTGGAGAGCATGCTCCAAAAAAAATATTTTCACACAAGAAAAAAAAATTGCTTCTCGATGACAGCAAGGGTTAGATCTCGGTTAGCTTACCCGGAAGATGCATCTTTTCCTATCTGTTTCTGATTTTCTGAGATCGCACAAGGCATGGGGAAAAGAGCATACACAGATCTAAAAGAGTAGCGGCCTGGAAAAAAAAAATACAAACCGAAATAAAATCAAAACTTTGCAAAAATTTAAAAATGCGTATTCAGACTTTATACCTCCGGATTCTGACTGTAATGGTCATATCTTGGGAAAATGGAAACCTTTTCGAGTGAAATGAAAAGTGTTCCTGAATAAAAAGCATGCTCCAGATGCAATGGAATAGTCCTTTTAGCCCAGAAATGTACAAAATTTCCAGAAAATGGAGATGAGGCAACTCGGCTTCACGATCTCGATCTACAACAGGAGCGGGTCTTCAAACATGCTCTGATACCATGTTCGACAACACATGTATTCCAACAGAGGATGAACACCTTTAGTAACCACTCACATAACCAGATCAAAGATCAACACACCGATGTTTTCACATGGTAAAACCCCTACGGGGAAACATCCACGGCCCCAGCCAACGCGACCACTTGGAGCAGTTTATTAATGCAAAGAAAAAGATTACAGAGAGATTTTACTAGAGAGTTTCTGACAATCGATCATCGGAAAATGACCCTCTGTGCTCTTTAAATAGAGATCATGGAACAATCAGGTGTTAATCCATGGATCAATGGCCGTTAAGATCGAGGAGAGTATGAACCATCGGATCACTCTATGTCGGGAACATATCGTGACCGTCGGATTGCCTAACTACAAATGCATACTAATGCATACTAAAGAAACACACTTTTACCTAATGACATATTAGACCAAGTAGATCTTAACTAACTCCTAAGTGTCTAAATATCCTAACAATTGGGTTGAGAATAGTGCCCCATGTTGTGATAATTTGGTTGAATGAAAATGCCTATGTTGTAATAATTTTGTTGAATGAAAGTGCCCCTTGAAAAGTGAATTTTATGAAACAATACCCTCTATCGTCCCAACTTAGCCAAACAGAAGTGCTCATGTGAATTTCACAAAATCATGACCCTTGTCATGACAACTTAGCCAAATGAGAGTGCATGTTTTAATGGTTCAATCCTCGGAAGGTGGTTTTGAGGGAATAGTACCCCTTTCGGTAATGGCTTAGTGGAATGTAAGTGTTTTGTGTTAATGGTTTTCCCCTAGAAAAGTGACTTATATGGAATATTTCTCTTGATGGGGACAACATCATCGAATGAAAGTGCTTTTATTAATGGTTCACCCCTCGAAAAGTGATGTTGACTATATCATCATTAAATCCCTCGTCTTCAAGGAGCCACCAAAGGATCTCCAATTGGCCTCAATCATTGCCAAAGCTACAAAGCTAACCCAGAAGTTGAACAAACACACTCTCTATCATGTCCTATAAGAAAATAATGGAAAGACGGATACTTTGTTGTAAAGTTTTAAGCTATTGGTTTGTTTTTAGAGGAATTATGTGAAGGAGAAAGGATATGGATCCTCTCTGGTCTGATCCTTGTTTGGAAAGGCTAATCAAGAGTTGGAAGCTCTGCCACCTTATGTTCCTCAACCATTTTAATAGCCCAAATAGACTTTAAGCCATACTTGGGCTACATAAGATACTACTACTAGAGGTCTAAGTGGTGCAAGGAGTGCACAACACTAGACTTGGAGAATCATGAAATAATACCCCTTGCCATGTTAGCTTAGTTAAATGAAAGAGCTTATGTTAATGGTTCACCCTCGAAAAGTGACATTGGGTTGAGAATAGTGCCCCATGTTGTGATAATTTTGTTGAATGAAAATGACCATGTTGTAATAATAAATTTTATCCACTTCTAAGTTGACCCTTACCCTCCAAATTTAATTAATATTATTAATATTTCTCTATTATCTCCACTACCCCCAGATAATAGGGAAAAATTAAGCAACAACAATTTAACCTAAATTAAAAAGAATATTAACCAAATTAATTACAAGGAGCAAAGTTGGAAATTCGGGAGTTGAAGAACCACACTGGAGCTAAGTGTTGAAGCAAAATAGAGATATGGTCATCCTGATTTTGGCTATTGGGAAGAGTGCAAGCAACAACGTAAGGGGCAAGGAACGTAGAACAACGATATGAACATCCTCATTTTGGCGGCATCTTCATCTGGGCATCCTCTCTTTGGAGGTACAAAAATCATCTGTTTTTTTATCATCTAATTTATACAAGTAATGTTATTTACAGTAAAATCGGTTTTTGCCCTAGTTTTTTCGCCCCAACCAGAGAACATCTAGAGAAATTTAGTCATAAACTTAGAAACCTAGTCAATAATTTCTCAATCCATGGATAAATACTCCTTATAAATTCCCTCGATCAATGACCTTGATTAGACGCCCCACATTAGGAACAATACCTACCTCCATCACACTGATTCCCATTTTGGGGAAATGTAAGGAAAGGTTTCCCCAATGTGGGGGACGTGGGTAAATTTAGCAAGAGGTTGCCAAATTTTCCTCATTTTTCCCTTACTATAACTAGGCTCAACTTACAACTCATCAATATGTTTCAAACAAGTTGTTTTAGCAGCTCCATTGATGCCTGAAAATGTTCTTAGACCGTCTTCATCCTGAGGAGATCATGCAATATTCTATTGTCTTTTTGGGGTGTGCCTTCCTTGCATAGTGCATCCATGATGGTGGCATATGAAATCATATCAGGGACATGACCTCGATCTTTCATCTGTTCAAATAATTGTATTGCCTCCTTCGGATTACTCACTTTGCAGAGTCCAATCATTAATGTGTTGTATGTGCCAACATCAGGGCTCTGACCTTGGCCTTGCATCACATAAAAGATCTATTGAGCTTTGTCTATCCTATTATGCTTGCAAATCCCATGTATTAATGTATTATAGCTGACCAGGTTAGGTCTACAACCTCTCTCTAGCATCTCTTGAAGAAGTTCCCCTGCCTTCTCCAGATTACCCACATTGCAAAATCCATTTATAAGTGTATTGTATGTGATTTCATTAGGCAGATTGCCTATTTTGACCATAACATATAACAACCTGAGAGCTTCTTGAAGCTTGCCTTCTTTGCAAAGACTGTCAATAACAACAGTGTATATGATAACATGCGGATTTCACCCCTTATCTAGCATCTCATGTAGCACTTTGGTGGCTTCCTACCATTTTTGTTCCTTACATAAACCATCAATAAGGGAATTGTATGTGACAACATCAGGGCATATGTTTATGCTGGACATTTCATAGAAAAGCCTCCTTGCCTCGTCCAACTTGCCTTCCTTACCTAAACCATCAATAATCACATTGTATGTGACAACAATAGGGCATATGTTTATGTCAGACATTTCATAGAAGAGTTTACTAGCCTCCTGCAACTTTCCTTCCTTACATAAACCATTGATAAGTGTGTTGTATGTGACAACATTAGGGAATATGTTTTTGTTAGACATTTCATAGAAGAGATTCCTCGCCTCGTCCAACTTGCCCTCCTTACCTACCATCAATAAGCACATTGTATGTGACAACATTAGGCAATATGTTTTTGTCGGACATTTCATAGAAGAGCTTCCTCGCCTCATCCAACTTGTCTTCCTTACCTAAACCATCAATAAGCACATTGTATGTGACAACACTAGGGATTATGTTTCTGTCAGTCATTTCATGGAAGAGCTTCCTTGCCTCATCCAACTTGCCTTCCTTACATGAACTATCAATAAGTACATTGTATGTGATAACATCTGGGCCTATGTTTATGTCAGACATTTCATCAAAGAGCTTCCTTGCCTTGTCCAACTTGCCTTCGTTACATAAAACATCAATAAGGATGTTGTATGTGACAACATCAGGGCCTATGTTTCTATGGGACATTTCATAGAAGAACTTAATAGCATTAGCCAACTTGCCTTCCTTACATAAACCAGATATAAATTGAGAATTATGGTGAAAATCACAAGATGGAACCTTATACAATATGATTTGTAACAAGTATTATTCCAGAGCGGACCTGTTTTGCCAATTCTATTAGGTTCCACCTATACACGAACAATTTTGTTTTGGTTGACTTGTGTTGTTGGAAAAAGTAATATACTATTTATATGTCCTCCAACATCCCATTATGAAATTCATATTTCCTCCAACCTACACCAACCCATTCAAGACAAAAACAGTTAAGTAAAATCATATTTCCAGTGCAACCTCTAGAGGATCACATCAGAGACATAATTTCCTCCCTTGTATTTGGTCATGAACCAAAGTAGGGACATTGCCAGCTGCATCCAAGACAGGTTGTTCCTTTGAACACTTTGCTACATCATTTGCTATTGTTTGCAGTCAGCCAAAGGAGGCCCATGAATGGAGGACTTTCCTAGATGTGTAATTAGCCCACACTGATGTACTAAGATTTTTATTGAAAATATATGTGTGATGTCCACCTGGTAGATCCTAATTGGAAAAGGATTTTGTAAAGTGAATGTAATTTTTGGTATATTTTTGGGCTTAGACTAAGATGCATTTATTCACAATAGGATAGAGTGTTTGTGTAGGTGCTAAAAGACTTGTGGCTACTAATTTTGTACTCTTTGTTTGGAATAAGAAAGAACAACCATTGCTAGAAATTAAACAAGAAAATAGATCATAAGCTGTAAATTCCCTCATCTGTTTTCTCAAGGCTTTGAGTGATAACATGCATATATAACTCCATGCAACTTTAACTCATGCCACGAATACAACTAGTTGATTTACTATTTTTCATAATCTGAAGTCAAGTTCATATGAATTTGTCATACGTTTGGATAAATATATAAAATTAGTTTATCATACTCATGTTTTTATTGGAGGCAATTTGAAATAGAAGAGTTAGGTATTTGTAGATACATGGGTATCATAATTGGCACAAATGACTTACATTAGATTCGATAGTCAAAATTCATATTGGTATGTCGATTAAAGTTGGTTTGGCATGGTGTTGTACCTGGGTAAGAAAAAGAGGTTATTTCACTAGAGAGATCGGTGTAGAGATGTTGGTCAATTTGGGTGTTCTGTGGGCATTTGATCATTGATCAAAGTTCATTAGTTATCAAAATATGTCTTTGATTATTTTTTCATCAAAAATTTGTTAAATTTAAAGCAACTGTAAGAGCCATTCTCTGGGCGGATGGAAAATACCCTAGATGAGATCTAGGGCCCCCAGTGCACTCCCATGGTACTTGGTCTGGGACCAAATAGTCAATTCCATAGAAAAAGACCCTTGTAAGGCCCCCCAGTAGATGACTGGGGCTCTCGATCTAGGGCCAAGCAGTAAAGACCCATGAGAGGATCCCTAGTATATGACTGGGGTTCTTGGTCTAGGACCAAGTAGTAAAGACCCCTGAGAGGGCCCCCAGTATATGACTGGGGTTCTTGGTCTGGGAACAAGCATTTAAAGTCCCTAGAT
The DNA here is from genome assembly GCA_009831015.1 of Picea engelmannii. Classification (NCBI taxonomy): domain Eukaryota; kingdom Viridiplantae; phylum Streptophyta; class Pinopsida; order Pinales; family Pinaceae; genus Picea; species Picea engelmannii. The sequence goes on along the minus strand of ML807039.1, from coordinate 95,954 downwards.
ATGACTAGGTCCCCTGGACTTTCTCTAGGGTACCCATGCATCTCTATTTAAACAAACCTTAGCATCCAAACATCATGAATAACCTCTGCTTACCATATGTGACCAAGTCCAATATTCACCATTTAGAACACTTCCTCCAGCTTGTTATATGAATTCCAATAGCGATTGTCGAAAAATGATCATGAGCTATCATCTTCTTTATTTAACCTAGAACTAATTTGATCAACATAAAACCATATTAGGACACCTATGAATAATTAAACCCATATGGCAGATTTCACTCTGAAGTAGTGCAAGTATGCAAAGCAATGAATCATTACAGGAATTGTTTTGCTACCAAAATTATGAAGTTTCATTTTATCACTGTTCTGTACATTTACTAAATGGTTTGGGATGATTTTTGGTGAATATGTTACTCTTATCATCATGCTTCAACACACAAAAAATGAGCAAAACCTAGTTCATGGATTTCAAGAAAAATAGAAAATGGCTATAGGTGATGGTGGCTCATTTCTCAAAAAATTTGAATTGGTTTTACTTGAAATTTTGTGTGTTAATTCATATTACCTTATTATATCCCCCTTCCAAATTTAGTGGCCATATTATGCATTGTTTGGAATATATGATCAAATCAATTTCTACCCTATTGATGAAGAAAATGGCATTGACTGCAGATTTCACCAGAGATATGTACTTTGGTTGATGGTTGTTAGGTCCATTTGAACAACATGTAAGCATGACAACATTATCCCTAACAAAACCCAAGGGTCAAAATTAGTCCAAAAGAGGCACAACCATTCAAATCATCAAGTCAATACCAGATTTTTGAGGGTAACAGTCTCATACAGTAGTGTTGAATACCTTTTGTGGATAGTTGAAATAAGGTTGTTAATGTTGAACTCTGAAGAGGAAGCGGTGATCCTTTGAAAAATATAAATGTAGTGGGAAAAATGGATTTCTAGTTGTATTTATGCAAAATAACACCTTACAAAAAAACTTCCAGAGTGGCAAGTCCATTTTCAGATCTCCGGCATCAACAAAAGTTATGTCAGACAACATACATATTTTCCCACTTTCCAAGCTCAAAAAGGTTGTGCATAATGGTATACTTTGATTTGGTTAGATTATATATGCCAAAGGGGTGTCTCTAATATCATAATCATCTTTTTCTATTGTATCATCATAGAAAATTGTAATGTCTCCTAGAAATTTAAATGTTATCCTTTGAGCTTGAATTGGTTTTGAAAAATCAAAATACAATGCTATTTATGCTCAAGCTTCATGCAACCTATATTCACCTACACAAACAACAATAACAATATATTAAATTTATAGCAGCTGGAAGAGCCATTCTCTGGCAGGATGGCAAAGACCCTAGCTAAAATCTAGGGCCCCCAAGTGCACCCCTGGGGTTTGTTGGTCTGGGACCAAGCAGCTAAAGCCCCTATATATGTCTAGGGCCCATGGAAATGTCCAGGGTACCCATGCCTGGGGCATGGGTTGATCCTTGGTCTTGTACCTTAGTGGATAATACCCCTAAGAGGGCCCCCAGTAGATGACTGGGGTTCTTGGTTTGGTACCAAAAAATAAAGACCCCTGAGAGGGCCCCTAGTATATGACTGGGGTTCTTGGTCTGGGACCAAGTAGTTAAATCCCCTATATAATTCTAGGGCCCCTGGACATGGTCCAGGGTACCCATGCCTAGGGCATGGGTTGATCCTTGGTCTTGGACCTTGGTGGATAAGACCTCAGAAAAAGTTCTGGGGAAATTTGATCCTCGATCAAGTATTTTGCTGGTGTATGACCCTCCTTGAAGGAGGACATGACCACATGAGGGATGTATCCCATATGAAATGATGATAAAGTTAATAAGGTCACCTTTAACATGAATGTACAAGTATTTCCACCTTGTAAACCCTCCTTAACCATCCCTTACCCCTGCTTGTGTTGGTTTGGGGTTTTATGTTGTTTTGTCTTAAGGGTTAAATAAAGTTTAAATTAAATATAAATTATACCATGTTTAAATTATTTAATTTAAACATGTTATATTTAATAATTAATTTGATTTAATTTATAATTTTATTACCCTATCCTAAACAATAAATAAACCCCCCCCCCTACCCCTCACAACACACACTTTATTATTGTGATGCTCTTATGTTCCTAGTGTGAGCATATCTTCTCTCTATTTTTTGTGGCTACCCTAGAGGACTGTTGTGTTGGTTCTGCGGCCCTTGTCTACTGTTGAGTGGTGGCTGGTAGGTACGGCCTCCTATCTAGTAAATGCGGCCTCTATTCTACTATTGTTGGAGTATTGTCCTTGAGTGGTGCGGCCCTTTCTCTCTGCTACTATGGTGCGGCCCGTATGACCCTACTCTTTACTGTTGTAGGGTGACTGCTGGAGCAATCGTTCTCCTTACCATTGTTTGGAGTGTGACTATTGTATGGTGCAACCCCCTTACTACTATTGTGGCGTGGTTGTTGTAGTGCAACACCTTATGAGTTCGTCTCTCCTTTGCAGTTGTCCAGACCTATCCTGAGTTGAGACACAACTTTCCTTAAGCTAATTTTCTGTGCGAGGGTTTCATCTATAGATTTTCTGAGTGAGGGTTTGGGTGTTTGAAACTTCTGTTGTGGGTTTTATTTTTGTTTTGTATACCTGTGGCTCTATATTCTTGGTGGCAATAAAGTTCGTTCATATCTTGGTCAAATATCCAACCTATATGGTGGATCTATGAGCTGGACTTCGTCTAAGCATAATTACAAATGGTTTGCATCTCTGTGTGTGGTTATCTACTCAGTTTATCAGATCTGGACTTTGCTTTGAGTTTTTTCTTTGATTTATCTATATCTATGTATAATCATTGATCGTTATCAGATCTGGACTGTATATTGAGTTTTGGTTCTTACTTCTTGTTTATGAAGTTTCGCTTGCTGTTCATGATCAAATTGTGTTTCATTCTTAGTTTAGATCTGTAGATCTCTACAAGTTTTATTCCAACATTGAAGATCATAACTAATGTTTACTCTAGATCTACTCTTTAGCTAAATAACTCAACTATCTTAGATCTGAGCACATGTGCTTGTTTTTCTCTATTCAAGTAGTGTAGAGTTGTTTTCTAGATATCAGATCTAGTTGTTATCCTCATTGAAAAATAAAAAGATACTTTTGTTCTGCTTTACTACCCTAATTCTAACACAACATCTTCAATGTTATTGCAAACTTTTAAGTTGGTTCCTAATTTTACTCTATTGGAATGATTATTTAATTTCTCCCCATCAAGTGCCGATTTGGTGAGCCATGTGACAACACAAAATTGTTCTCTTGTAAAGACCAGGTTTATGAGGAAAAAAGAATTTATTCATGTAGTTTTTCCATTGGAAAATATTATGGAAACATGTTGCAATTGCAAGGCCTTTTATGTAAGGACAATTTCCTCCTACATTGGCATCTTCATATACAATTTTGTTACAGTTCTTTTCATTAAGACAACATTGTAGGGCCAAATCTTTAGTTGGTCCACAAAGATGTTTCCCCATTGAAACATAGTAAAAACAATTCAAAAATTCCACAACTTCCAAGTTTATATATTCAATGTATATTCACATGCACTACAAATTAATTCCCTCTATCTGCCTGAAATTTATTATATGATCTGCACTCCACTAGTACTATGTCCTTAATGCCATAATAGTTAGAAATTATGTGAGTTAAATAACCTTGTATAGCCCCAAACTATACAACTTTTAGATGGGATTTCATCTATTCTCTCTCTTCCCCATGCTCATGCCCATAACCATTCATATATTCATAATACATATTTTTCTTTGAAATGAAATCATGACTCCAAATTATTCCTATAGTTTCAAGATTTCAAAGTATGGATGCATGTTCTATGACATGCTTCTCTTAAAAGGGAAACCTCCTATCTAGCTTTCCATTGAAGCATTAGTCATGGGCATCAAGAAAAAAATATGAGTCTTGTATGTTGTTTTGACAAATAGAACTATGAGCTGATTGACTTTTCTCAAGAAATGCATGGGACTCCTTCTGTGACATTGCAAATATGTCCTTGAGCTTCATCTCACACATCATTATCTACACAAGAGAAAATCTGGTAATTTTTCATGGACTATATTCCAAGAGCACAACCTCAAATATGAATACCTTCGTTACTTCTGTCAATAATGCAAAACAATGGATTGCTAGTTGTATTTATGAAAAACAACACCTTACAAAAAAACTTCCAGAGTGGTAGGTCCATTTTCATATCTTGGGAATCAACACAAGTTATGTCAGACAACATACATATTTTCCCACTTTCCAAGCTCAAAAAGGCTGGGCATAATAGTATACTTTGATTTTGTTATAGTCTAGATGCCAAAGGGGGTATATAATATCATAATCACCTTGTTCTATTGTATCATCATATAAAATTGTAATGTCTCCTAGCAATTTAAATGTTATCCTTTGAGCTTGAATTGGTTTTTAAAGTCTAAACATTGGGTCACTTCCTTGGAATTGCATATTGGAAAGTATTGCAACATAAATAGATCTCGTTTATAGTGCACATGGGTAGATTCAATGATGTAAATGTGTTTTTATCTATTGAATTGGAAAAGCATCCTTAAGTTAGAAACCCTACTTTAAAAGAGTAAAAGGTGGTTGAGGTGATAATGGATGGCTTGTTTGTTTAGCTACCCAAATTCTCTTAGGAACATTTCGTGGGCATGATTTTGAACATAAACAAATAAGATGATGGTTTGGATTGACTAATAAATTATAGAGATCCAACCAAATCTGAAGTAACAAGTAGGACGGTGGTTTAGGATGGTGGTTTGGCTTGAGTGAAAGAGCCAACCAAATCCGAAGTAACAAGTAGGATGATGGTTTAGGATGGTGGTTTGGCTTGACTAAAAAATTATAGAGAGAGAACGAAATAAGAAGTGAACTTTGGACATCAATCACAAACTTCTATCAAAACCCATGGATTGGGCGGTTAGTTTTAGTAGGAGAGATATAATATTACTAGAAGAAGGTGCAATAGAAAAAATAACAATTTCAAAGTGAAAGGAAATAATTGAGACTAATAAATGTAGCCACAAGGTTATAGTGGAGAGAGAGAGAAAGGTTTATCATAGAATATGTTCCAAAGCATGAATTGTTTGCAATTTGGATATCTGGTTGGGGGATATTGAGTAGATATATGAATTGTGGAGGAAGACATCGTCCCATTTAGATTTCATTGTTGTGGGCTATAGGTGCACTGCTTTCCCATTTAGATTTCATTGTTGTGGGATATAGGTGCATTATTGTTGGTTACCTCTCTTAGATTTCTTTAACAAAGTGATAAGGAGATCCTCATCCTTGGTGCACCATAAAATCCTTTAAATCTCAATGTAATAGATGTTTTATAAATGCACCAAAACCCTAAAAGAACCACTAAAGTTACCTAGATTGCAATTTTGAAAGGTTAATATAGAGTTGTTGGAAATCCTTAAAAAATGATTCCATCAAACCTATGGGTATAGTTTAATCAGTAATTTGCAAACTTCAAACTTATATAGCACCATTTGACTTTGAAACCCACTCTTCAATACTTTGAATCACTATCCAGATTTGTCCTTCTTTACATAGTCTTATATTTTGCACAAAGTCTTATTTGATTATTGTGACTAATGACATATGATAATAAATTTGGATCATTTTGTTAGTGAGTGGATCCCCTCCTTTTAGTTAGTGAGTGGATCTCCTTCTTTATT
>ML807039.1:63632-84058 GCA_009831015.1 Picea engelmannii | reverse complement strand
TCCTTTCTACATGGGACTTTGGTTCTTCAGTCTTCTTCAGCATTACGGTCCACAATTATCCATGGGACCCTGGTATATGGTTGTACATCAAGCATTGAGGACAACGCTTTCATAAGGGGGATGGAATGTAAGGTAGCTAGAGAAGTAGTGGGGGGGCCCAGAGGGCCCATAGTGATAATAGTGGAGGTAATTCAATGTAAGGTGGACTAGGTCCACTATATTATTAAATAAGGCCCACTATGGTAGTTAGATATAATAAATGTAAGAGGACTTTTTAGAAGGTTCTACTTCTAGAAGATTCCTCCTCTAGAATGTTCTTAGGTGATGGTAGCACTATATAAAGGGGTTCAAGAAATGTAATGAGACATGAAGAGAAGTATTGTATTTGGAGCGGTAGCTCAATAGGAGGATGCCCCCTCGAAGAGGCAAGTGAACAGGAGAGGATCCATTCCATAATAGGATCCATTGTATGGTGTTTCCCTACCTCAAGGGTTTGATATAATAAAGTTGTGTTTTTCTATATTGTTCTTCTATATCTATTGTGGTGTTTTTGTATTCAGCATTTGGTTCTTAACAGTGGGAGAAGGAAGAAGGACAAAATCCCCCAAGTGGTCTGAGTACTCGTAGAAGCTCAGGACAGATAGCGCTTTGTGTGCGAGGACTTCGTAGAGGCGCAGGAGTCAAAAGAATCGTTTGAGGATTCAAACACAAAAGCTCAGGAGGGTCAGTGTTCTTATACGTGCAAGAAGCTCAGGAGGAGAAATAGGAGTCGCCCGATCGGGCGGAGAGAACAGATCTGGACTGTCAAGCAGTTCACGTCCAGCTCAGGAGCGCCAGAGGAAGCACACAGGAGAGGAGAACCGACAGCCATCAGATCTCACGAAAGAATCCCGTTAGCCGTAGGATCAGGAAGAGTTGCGCGGAGCATAGCCTCTGGAGGAGGTGCACACTGAAGAACAGGTCTGAGCTGTCAGATCTTGGATCAGATCATCGAAAACCATCGGATCTGCATGAGTCACGCGGGAGTTAATCTCGTGAACAAGAGGAGAAATCCTAGACAGGTCATTGGGATATTGAAGAGAGAATCCTAGCCGTCGATCTCGGCAGGACACGCGTCAGTATTCTAGCGAGCCATCGGGCCGATATCAGTCATCGGGAAATCAGAGTTCTCGAAGTCATGAGAATCGGGACTTCGAAACTCTCGAAATCCCGAGAGTAAATCTGAGTCATCTGTCTGAAGAGGGACACATGTCACGGGATCGTCCGTATCGGAGATCTGAGGCACCAGGCATCAATAAGGCATCGGGACACTTGAAGTTGCAAAACCCGAAAAGGAATCTGGGTCGTCCATCTAGAGGACAGGTGGCAAAGGATCGGGTGCCATCTGCATTTTGTCCATCAAGATATCGGAGATCCTAGGGACGAGAGTTTTGTGCATTATAGAATCGTGAAACGCGATTTCTCGATAAGTCCTAGGCGCGTGGGCCACGCGGACTGTCAGTGAGAAATAGCTGTCAACATGTCGGGACTGAAGAAAGGTGTCATAGTGGGAGCCGACTATCATCACAATAAAGGAGGACAGTGGCGTAGTGGAGGCCAACTGTCAGCGTAACAGAGCGTCGAGATTTGGACGATCAGGAATCCAAAAGGTGTATGCATTGGGGAATCACAAACCCCGTAACCCCGACAAGATAAGGTCATGGTCACGAGTGTCAGACACATGAGCCAAGAGCTGAGCCACAAGGGCTAGCGTGTAGAGAAAAGCACTCATCGGAGAATCAAAGATCGGGAGTTGTAAAGTGCTGTGACTCTCGACAACGAAAAGTCCGAAAACCCGATAGGAGAAACCCTGATGGGAGTTATAGCCGTGGTTACGAGAAGCGGTCACATGGACCAGAGTCTAGCCAAGGGGGGCTAGCACACAAATAACTCATCGGGAAATTAGAACTCAAAATATCGATAGGGTGATACAAGGTTGTGGTCGAGTGGAGTCGATCGTGTGGACTAAGGGCTTAGCAGTTTGGGGCTAAGGGAAAAGGAGAGCCTATCGGTAATCAGAAATTGGGGATTCACGAGGACAGGGGTTTGTCATGACAAAAACGCCGAAACCCCGAAATCCCAATATCAAGTTGGGGATAACCATGGCTAAATGCATAGGTCATGAGGAAGTGAGAAAGGACCTGTGGATTGGGTAATTGAAGAGTGATTCTCGAGGAAGTCTAAAGAGCCAATTTGGCTTAGAAGAAAGGGGATTTGCAAACGATCCTGAGTGTAGGCAAGTAGGAGGTTTAGGGAAAATCTCATCTGCATCAAGTGGTATCAGAGCTAGTTCTTGCTTGTATATTTTAGGCAAGAAGAGAGGCAGAAGAGAAGGAGCACTCTGATACACATCAAGTGATATCAGAGTGGGAAATATGTTTGTATATTACAGACAAAGGAAGCTGGAAAGAAGACGGAGTTGCTGAGGAGCTCTGTAAGGAATTGTTTGCAGGTAGGCAGCAACCCATAGACAGTCAGCAGGACTGTGAGAGAATGAAGCTGGAACACTCGGGGATGCAGAGTGACAGCAGCAGATCTGTTAGGGAAACATATAGACCCAGCAAGATGGATACTGAAGGCCATAAGCATGCTGAACAAAAGAGCTCAAAGCTGATGAGCGTAATGGAAATGGATAAAGAGCTCGCTTACATAAAGCGAGAGATGGAGGAGCTTGAAATGAAGATGCGGCAGGATAAAAATCCAATATGGGTGCATGAATGGCCCATGAAGATGCCAAAGGTGAAATGGCGAGTCAGGGAGCTGATGGTCAAACGATAGCAGAGGTTGTTGATAAGATGGTTGAGGTACGCTGAAAACCTCAAGGCCACAGAGGAAGAGACGATTGATCAATGTTGGCCAGAGACTGGGAAAAGTCTCCATGATTGGGATGATGAAAAGGATAAAGTGGGATCATCTGAGGATCTCATAGACTGTCAGTAGGGAATTGGAAAGTTTCCAAATTGCGAGGTGGGAAAAGTAACAGAAATGAGGTCCTCTGATGATCTCAAGGACTGCCATGAAGGAAGAGCAGAAGAGACCCCAGATTGCCAGGAGGGAAACGAGTTGAGATCAGTTGAGGATCTCACATAATTTCAAGGGAATTTCAAGGGAAGATAGCGAGGGAATTTCAATTTTCCAGGAGGGAAATGATAAGAGATCACTGAAGGATCTCGAAAGCTGCCAAGTGGGTAGCGGAAGCATCGAAAACTTCCAGGTGGGCAGCGGAAGCATCGAAGACTTCCAGGAGGGCAATGGAAGCATATTGAACTGCCAAGTGGGTAGAGACGAGGATGCGAGGCCATCTTAAGGTCTCATGGACTCAGAGGAGAGTTCAATTCACCAAGGAGTGCTGATGAAGATGGGATTGGTTGATCTCATAGTCTGCCGGGGAAGCAGCAGTAGCATCCCAAATTGCCAGGTGGGCAGGGATGAGCAAATGAGACTGTCTGAGGGTCTCATAAACTCAGAAGTGAATTGGATTTAGCCAAAAGAGCTGACAGAGCAGATGAGCTCGCAAGGATATCAGCAGGTGCAGCTGACAGAAGAGGTGAAATATCAGGGTGATATTCTGATGATTGGGGGAATTGGGATATTCCTACCATCTTCCCATGAGGAGGCGGAAAAATGTGTTTCAGATGATACAACAACAGTAGGGGAACAGTCACAACTGATGATGACTCTCAGAAAAGAAGAAAATTTGGAGCAGACTTTGAAATATTCCCAAGAAAAAATGAAAGAAGAGAATGAGCATTCGGTGGAATGGCTCAATGCATTCAGCACTGAAGTTGAAGAGACTGCAAAAGGGGAGTTTGAAGCAGAAGATGGAGAAGATGAGCATTCTATGGAGTGGCTCGATATTTTTAGCCGAGAAGTTGAAAACAATGTAGCACGAGAGCTTGCAGAAGCAGATGAAGAAGAGACAGACAACATTTGTCTTTCTGATCTGTGGGAACAGATTGAAGCCCTGGAGAAAAGGGTAAAAGTGCAGGGAAGGCACATCCAACAGGTGAAGTTGGAAACTGATCAAGAAGGCATGGGGGATCATAGCGATCTTCCCGATGGCCAAAAATTTTTGCAGCTGAGGAGACTGCAAGAACAGAACCAGCCATGGGAACAACTGGACGAGGTGATCATGGAGATCATGGAGCTGATGTTGAAGTCAGAAGACACTCCCAACGAAGAGAAGCTGGGCAGAAAAAAGGCAGCAACAACGGCAGTGCAGCGGAAGCAGTAGCAACAGCAAAATGGAGCAGATGGGAAGCTCCAAAGATTGATTTGGGATCCAGGAGGATTTCCAAACAACTACAGGGGAAGCACATGAGTAGGATCTCATGAATTTTGCAGCTGTGGAGTATGATGCAGGAGCATCTCTCCATGCATCCAGCCAGCCAGGCAACCACGTCAGCGCGCACGCATTCAAAGGTTGAAGAGAGGCGCAACCTCATTTCAAATTTGAAAATGAATGTAATTTAATGTCTTAGGCTGGTGAGCCATGGAAGCCGTGCCTTTGAGCATATGTTAGGTACATCGGCTTTAATTCCAAGAATGGCTGAGATCTAGATCCGATCCTGGACTAGATAGCCCATTCATTGTAATTGAATGTAATTTAATAGAGTAGGTGAACCTGGAGGAATGAGCACTCAGGTAAAATAAATATTCAGATCTCATTTTGAGTTAGTATGCATGTAGAGTCAAGTAATGGATGTATGAGAGAGCCAGAGAGATCTCTAGGAACACCATTGTAAAATACAGGCATTTTCCATTGTTAATATAACCTAGCAATTTTTCCTGCATTATTCTGTCTTATATGCATGTCTGTGTGTGTTATTTGTATACACTGTGAAGGTATGTTATGTGGGTACACTTGCAGGGTTTGCTTGATTTCAGGTTGAGGTCTTTGAGGCTTCACACCAGGAGGGTGTGATAGAACGTTGAGGTTCTGATAGTCGTGTACAAGAGGATGCACTTCTGAACTCTGAGGAGTCAGAGAGAGACGTGCTGAGGCACAGGACTAGAATCAACAACTCAAGGAAGGACCTTTGAGGTTGCTGAATACCTCAAGAGGCAAGGCTATGTGGTTGAGACACAGTTGCAGACAAAAATTAGCTGTGAGTTCTATGAGAGCTCTGCCAGATGGGCATTGAGCATATGCACAGTGGTGCTGAAGAAGAACTCTGTTGAGAGAGTTCGGAGAATACCAGAATCACTGAGGATTCTGAGGAGCTCTGCCAGGTGGGCATTAAGAGTCTGTGCGCAAGGAGTGCACATAGGAGCAACTCTGTCGTGAGTTCAAAGGAAACATAATCACTGAGGATTCTGGAAGGCTCTTCCAGGTGGGCATTGAGCAGGTGCATAGAGGCATAGGGTAAAGGAACCCATAACTGTTGAACGTTCTGTGAGAGAAGATACTCCTCCACGAGGGCATCGAGAAAGTGTGTGAGGAGGCACAGGAGAACAGATAACTCTTTGAGTTCTGCCATTTGAAGGAAGAGTCCAAGGAAGGAATTTTGCTGGGTTACTGAACACCCAGAGAGGCTCAACGAGAAGTTGCTTGAGCATAAGGATAGCCAGGAGGGCATCCAGTAGATTCTCCATCTGTGGGAGAAGGAAGAAGGACAAAATCCCCCAAGGGGTCTGACTACTCGTAGAAGCTCAGGACAGATAGAGCTTTGTGCGCGAGGACTTCACAGAGGCGCAGGAGTCAAAAGAATCCTTTGAGAATTCAAAGACAAAATATCAGGAGGGTCAGCGTTCTTATACGCGCAAGACGCTCAGGAGGAGCAACAAGAGTCGTTCGATCGGGCGGAGAGAAGACATCTGGACTGTCAAGCAGTTCACGTCCAGCTGAGGAGCACCAGAGGAAGTGCACAGGAGAGGAGGACTGACAGCCATCGGATCTCACGAAAGAATCCTATCAGCCGCAGGATCGGGAAGAGTTGCGTGGAGCTTAGCCTCTAGAGGAGGTGCGCACTGAAGAACAGGTCTGAGCCGTCAGATCTTGGATCATATCGCCGACAGCCGTTGGATCTACATGAGTCACGTGGGAGTTAATCTCGTGAACAGGAGGAGAAATCCAAGACAGGTCATTGGGATATTGAAGAGAGAATCCTACCCGTTGATCTCGGTAGGACACACGTCAGTATTCTGGCGAGCCATCGGGATATCAATCATCGAGAAATCGGAGTTCTCGAAGTCATGAGAATCGAGACTTCGAAAGTCTCGAAATCCTGAGAGTAAATTTGAGTCGTCCGTCTGAAGAGGGACATGTGTCACGCGATCGTCCGTATCGGAGATCCGAGGCACTAGGCATCAACAAGGCATCGGGACACTTGAAGTCACAAAACTTGAAAAGGAATCAGGTCCGTCCATCTGGAGGACAGGTGGCAAAGTATCGGGCGTCGTCGGCGTTTTGTCCATCGGAATATCGTAGATCCCAAGGACGAGAGTTCTGTGCATTACAGAATCACGAAACATGATTTCCCGATAAGGCCTAGGCCCATGGGCCACGTGGACTGTCAGTGAGAAACAACTGTCAGCATGTCAGGACTGAAGAAAGGCGTCGTAGTGGGAGCCGGATGTCATCATAGCAAAGGAGGACAGTGGCGTAGTGGAGGCCAGCTGTCGGCGTAATGGAGCGTCGGGATTTGGACGATCGGGAATCCAAAAGGTGTATACATTGGGGCATCACAAACCCCGTAGCGCCAACAGGATAAGGTCGTGGTCACGAGTGTTGGACACATGAGCCAAGAGCTGAGCCGGAAGGGCTAGCACGTAGAGAAAAGTGCTCATCGGAGAATCGAAGATCAGGAGTTGGAAAGTGTTGTGACTCTCGACAATGAAAAGTACGAAAACCCGATAGGAGAAACCCCAATGGGAGTTATAGCTGTGGTCACGGGAAGCGGTCACATGGACTAGAGTCTAGACAAGGGGGGCTAGCGCACAAAGAACTCATCGGGAAATTAGAACTCGAAATCCCGATAGGGTGATACAAGGTTGTGGTCGAGTGGAGCCGATCGTGTGGACTAAGGGCTTAGCCGTTTGGGGCTAAGGGAAAAGGAGAGCCTATCGGTAATCAAAAATTGGGGATTCACGAGGACAGGGGTTTGTCATGACAGAAACACCGAAACCCCAAAATCCCGATATCAAGTCGGGGATAACCATGGCTAAATGCAGAGGCCGTGAGGAAGTGAGAAAGGACCTGTGGATCGGGTAATTGTAGAGTGATTCCCGAGGAAGTCTAAAGAGCCAATTAGGCCCAGCAGAAAGGGGATTTGCAAATGATCCTGAGAGCACACGAGTTGGAGGTTTATGGAAAAACTCGTTTGCATCATGCAAGAGGTAAAGCTAGCACACACTAGCTTTCCCCCATGGTGGAATGATGTTTTTAGAGATGCAATTGTGCTTCTGCAAGATGGAAAGCTAGCACACGGAAGATTTCCCCCATGGTGGAATGATCTTTTTCAAGATGTGATTATGATAGGGGAAAGCTAGCACATGCTATCTTTCCCCCACATTGAATGATGTTGTTTGAGATGAACCTGTGATTGTGGAAGAGGGAAAACTAGCACGCGCTACCTTACCCCATGGTGGGATGATTTTTGATATGTGCTAGTGCTTGTGCCAGAGGGAAATCTAGCATGCACTAGCTTTCCCCCACGGTGGAATGATGTGCTTGTGCAAGATGGAAAGCTAGCATGCTTGTGTTTGTGCTTGTTCGAGATGCACTTGTGCTTCTACAAGATGGAAAGCTAGCACGTGCTATCTTTCCCCCATGTTAGAATGATGTTATTCGAGATGTGATTGTGCTAGGGGGAAAGCTAGCACATGCTAGCATTCCCCCACATTGAATGATTTTGTTTGAGATGAGCTTGTGCTTGTGCAAGAGGGAAAACTAGCACGTGCTATCTTACCCCCATGGTGGGATGATTTTCAAGATGCGCTTGTGCTTATGCAAGAGGGAAAGCTAGCGTGCGCTAGCTTTCCCCCATAGTGGAATGACATTGTTCGAGATGTGCTTGTGATTTTGCAAGAGGGAAATCCAACATAAACTAGATTTCTAAGATGATCTTATGCTTGTGCAAGAGGGAAGACTAGGATGTGAAAGATTCCCCCCATGGTGGAATGATGTTGTTTGAGATGCACTTGTGCTTCTAGAAGATGGAAAGCTAGCACGTGCTAGCTTTCCCCCATGTTGAATTGATGTTATTCGAGATGTGATTGTGCTGGGGGAAAGATATCACATGCTATCTTTCCCCCACATTGAATGATGTTGTTTGAGATGATCTTGTTCTTATGGAAGAGGGAAAACTATCATGCGCTAGCTTACCCCCATGGTGGGATGATTTTCGAGATGCGCTAGTGCTTGTGCAAGAGGGAAAGATAGCATGCGCTAGCTTTCCCCCATAATGAAATCATGTTGTTGGAGATGTTCTTGTGCTTATGCAAGAGGGAAATCCAACATAAACTAGCTTTCCCCCATAGTGGAATGATGTTGTTTCAAGATGCACTTGTGCTTGTTCGAGAGGGAAAGATAGCACACGCTAGATTTCCTTGAAGGTGGAGTGATGTTGTTCAAGATGAGCTTATACTTGTGCAAGAGGGAAGACTACCATGTAAAAACTTTCCTTCATGCTAAAATGATGTTGTTCGAGATGTTCTTGTGCTTGTGCAAAAGGGAAAGCTAGAACGCGCTAGCTTATCCCCATGGTGGAATGATGTTGTTTGAGATGCACTTGTGCTTCTGCAATATGGAAAGGTAGCACGCGCTATCTTTCTCCCATGTTGGAATGATGTTATTCGAGATGTGATTGTGCTAGGGGAAAGATAGCACATGATAGCTTTCCCCCACATTGAATGATGTTGTTTGAGATGATCTTGTTCTTGTAGGAGAGAGAAAACTAGCATGCGCTAGCTTACCCCCATGGTGGGATGATTTTTGAGATGCGCTAGTTCTTGTGCAAGAGGGAAAGATAACATGCGCTATCTTTCCCCCATGGTGGAATCATGTTTTTCGAGATGTGCTTGTGCTTCTGCAAGAGGGAAATCCAACATAAACTAGCTTTCCCCCACGGTGGAATGATGTGGTTTCAAGATTGTATTGTGCAAGAGGGAAAACTAGCACATGCTAGCTTTCCACCATGGTGGAATAATGTTGTTCTAGATGCACTTATGCTTATGTAAGATTGAAATCTAGCATGTGCTATTTTTCCCCCATGTTGTAGTGATGTTATTCGAGATGTGATTATGTTAGGGGGAAGCTAGCACATGCTATATTTCTCGCACATTGAATGATGTTGTTTGAGATGATCTTGTACTTGTGCAATAGGGAAAACTATCACGTGTTAGCTTACCGACATGGTCGGATGATTTTTGAGATGCCCTAGTGCTTGTGAAAGAGGGAAATCTAGGATCCACCAGCTTCCCCCCATGGTGGAATGATGTTGTCTGAGATGTGTTTGTACTTTTGCAAGAGGGAAATCCAACATAAACAAGCTTTCCCCCATGGTGGAAAGATGTTGTTTCAAGATGCACTTGTTCCTGTTTAAGAGGGAAAGCTAGCACATGATAGATTTCCTTGACGGTGGAATGATGTTGTTCAAGCTGAGCTTATGCTTGTGCAAGAGAGAAGACTATCACGTGCAATATTTCCTCCATGCTAAAATGATGTTGTTTGAGATGCGCTTGTGCTTGTATAGGGAAAGATAGCATGTTCTAGCTTATCCCCATGGTGGAATGATGTTGTTCGAGATTCACTTGTGCTTATGAAAGATGGAAATCTAGCACGCGCTAGCTTTGCCCATGCTGGAATGATGTTATTCGAGATGTGATTGTGTTGGGGGAAAGCTAGCACATGCTAGCTCTCCCCCACATTGAATGATGTTGTTTGATATGAGCTTGTGCTTGTTGAAGAGGGAAAACTAGCACGTGCTAGCTTACCCTCATGGTGGGATGATTTTCGAGATGCGCTAGTGCTTGTGCAAGAGGGAAAGCCAACATGCACTAGCTTTCCCCCACGGTGGAATCATGTTGTTCAAGATGTGCTTGTGCTTCTACAAAAGGGAAATCCAACATAAAATAGCTTTATCCCATGGTGGAATGATGTTTTTTCAAGATACACTTCTGCTTGTTCAAGAGGGAAAGCTAGCACACACTAGATTTCCTTGACGGTGGAATGATGTTGTTCAAGATGAGCTTATGCTTGTGCAAGAGGGAAGAATATTATGTGCACGCTCTCCTCCATGATAAAATTATGTTGTTTGAGATGCGCTTGCACTTGGGCAAGAGTGAAATCTATCAAGTGCTAGCTTTCCCCCATGGTGGAATGATGTTGTTCGAGATGTACTTGTGCTTCTGTAAGATTGAAGGCTAGCACTTGCTAGCATTCCCCCATGTTGGAATGATGTTATTGGTGATGTGATTGTGCTAGGGGGAAAGCTATCACATCCTATATTTCCCCCACAATGAATGATGTTGTTTGAGATGAGCTTGTGCTTGTGCAAGAGTGAAAACTAGCATGAGCTAGCTTAAACCCATGGTCAGATGATTTTCGAGATACGCTAGTGCTTTTGCAAGAGGGAAAGCTAGCATGCGCTAGCTTTCCCCCATGGTAGAATGATGTTGTTCGAGATGTTCTTGTGCTTTTGAAAGAGGGAAATTTAAATCTAAAATAGCTTTCCCCCATGGTGGAATGATGTTGTTTCAAGATGCACTTTTGCTTTTTCAAGTGGGAAAGCTAGCACATAGTAGATTTCCTTGATGGTGGAATGATGTTGCTCAAGATGAGCCTATGCTTGTGTAAGAGGGAAGACTAGCATGTGCAAGCTTTCCTCCATAATAAAATAATTGTTTGACATGCGCCTGTGCTTGTGCAAGAGGGAAAGCTAGCACGCGCTATCTTTTCCCCATGGTGGAATGATGTTTTTCGAGATGCACTTGTGCTTTTGTAAGATGGAAAGCTAGCACACGTTGGTTGTCCCCCATGTTGGAATGATGTTATTTGAGATGTAATTGTGCTAGGGGGAAAGCTAGCACATTGAATGATGTTGTTTGAAATGAGATTATTCTTGTGCAAGAGGGAAAACTAACACGGCCAAGTTTACCCCCATGGTGGGATGATTTTCGAGATCCGCTAGTGCTTGTGCAAGAGGGAAAGCTAGCACGTGCTAGCTTTCCCCCACGGTGGAATCATGTTGTTCGAGATGTGCTTGTGATTTTTCAAGAGGGAAATCCAACATAAACTAGCTTTCCCCCATGGTGGAATGATGTTGTTTCAATATGCACTTGTGCTTGTTCAAGAGGGAAAGCTAGCACACGCTAGATTTCCTTGACACTAGAATGATGTAGTTCAAGATGGCCTTATGCTTGTGCAAGAGGGAAAACTAACATCTGCAAGATTTCCTGCATGCTAAAATGATGTTGTTCGAGATGAGCTTCAAATTTTTCAAGAGGGAAAGCTAGCACGCGCTAGCTTTCCCCCATGGTGGAACGATGTTGTTTGAGATGCACTTCTACTTGTGCAAGAGGGAAAGGTAGCACATGCTAGCTTTTCCCCATGGTGGAATTCTTTTATTCGAGATGTGATTTCCCTAGGAGGAAAGATAGCACATGATAGATTTCCCCCACATTGAATGATGTTGTTTGAGATGAGATTGTTCTTGTTCAAGAGGGAAAACTAGCACGTGCAAGCTTACCCCCATGGTGGGATGATTTTTGAGATGCGCTAGTGATTTTGCAAGAGGGAAAGCTAGCACGCACTACCTTTCCCCCACGGTGGAATCGTGTTGTTCGAGATGTGCTTGTGATTTTGGAAGAGGGAAATCCAACATAAAATAGCTTTCCCCCATGGTGGAATGATGTTGTTTCAAGATGCACTTGTGCTTGTTGAAGAGGGAAAGCTATCACAAGCTAGATTTCCTTGATGGTGGAATGATGTTGTTCAAGATGAGCTTATGCTTGTGCAAGAAGAAAGAATAGCATGTGCAAGATTTCCTCCATGCTAAATTGATGTTGTTCAAGATGCACTTGTGCTTGTTCAAGAGGGAAATCTAGCACGTGCTAACTTTCCCCCATGGTAGAATGATGTTGTTCGAGATACACTTGTGCTTCTGCAAGATGGAAATCTTGCACACGCTAGCTTTCCCCCATGTTGGAATGATGTTATTTGAGATGTGATTGCGCTAGGGGGAAATCTAGGACGTGCTAGATTTCCCCCACATTGAATGATGTTGTTTGAGATGAGCTTGTGCTTGAGAAAAAGGGAAGACTAGCACGCGCTAGCTTACCCCTATGGTGGGATGATCTTGGAGATGTGCTAGTGCTTGTGCAAGAGGAAAAGCTAGCATTTTTTAGATGCGCTAGCTTTCCCCCATGGTAGAATGATGTTGTTCAATATGTTCTTGTGATTTTGCAAGAGGGAAATTCAACATAATCTAACTTTCCACCACGGTGGAATGATGTTGTTTCAAGATGCACTTGTACTTGCTCAAGAGGGAAAGCTAGTAGACGCTAGATTTCCTTGATGGTGGAATGATGTTGTTCTATATGAGGTTATGATTGTGCAAGAGGGAAGACTAGCATGTGCAAGCTTTCCTCTATGCTAAAATAATTGTTCGACATGCACTTGTGCTTGTGCAAGAGGGAAAGCTAGCACGCGCTAGCTTTCCCCCATGGTGGAATGATGTTGTTAGAGATGCACTTGTGCTTCTGCAAAATAAAAATCTAGTACACAGTACCTTTCCCCCATGTCTGAATGATGTTATTCGAGATGATCTTGTGATTTTCCAATAGGGAAATGCAACATAAAATAGCTTTCCCCCACGGTGGAATGATGTTGTTTCAAGATGCACTTGTTCTTGTTCAAGAGGGAAAGGTAGCACATGCTAGATTTACTTGACAGTGGAATGATGTTGTTTAAGATGAGGTTATTCTTTTGCAATAGGGAAGACTAGCATGTGCAATATTTCCTCCATACTAAAATGATGTTGTTCGAGATGCGCTTGTGCTTGTACAAGAGGGAAAACTATCACGCACTAGCTTTCCCCCATGGTGGAATGATATTGTTCGCGATGCACTCGTGCTTTTGCAAAATGGAAATCTAGCACGTGCTAGCTTTCCCTCATGTTGGAATGATGTTATTCGAGATGTGCTTGTGATTTTCCAAGAGAGAAATCCAACATAAACTAGCTTTCCCCCACAGTGGAATGATGTTGTTTCAAGATGCACTTGTGCTTGTTCAAGAGGGAAAGGTAGCACACGCTAGATTTACTTGACGGTGGAATGATGTTGTTCAAGATGAGGTTATTTTTGTGCAAGAGGGAAGACTAGCATGTGCAAGCTTTCCTCCATGCTAAAATGATGTTGTTTGAGATGCGCTTGTGCTTGTGCAAGAGGGAAAGCTAGCATGTGCTTTATTTACCCCATGTTGGTATGATGTTGTTCAAGATGAACTTGTGCTTCTGCAAGATGGAAAGCTAGCACAAACAAGAACAAGTGCATCTTGACACAACATCATTCCACCGAGGGGGAAAACTAGTTTATGTTGGATTTCCTTCTTGCAAAAGATCAATCACATATCGAACAACACCATTTCACTGTGGGGGAAAACAAGCGCATGCTAGCTTTTCCTCTTGCACAAGAACTAGCACATATTGAAAATCATCTCACCATGGGGGTAAGATAGTGCGTGCTAGTTTTCCCTCTTGCACAAGCACTAGCTCATCTCAAACAACATCATTCTATGTGGGGGAAAACTAGCACGTGCTAGCTTTCCCCCATGTTGGAATGATGTTATTCAAGATGTGATTGTGCTAGGGGGAAAGCTAGCACATGTTATATTTCCCCCACATTCAATGATGTTTCTTGAGATGAGCTAGTTCTTGTGCAAGAGCGAAAACTAGCACGCGCTATCTTACCCCCATGGTGGGATGATTTTCGAGATGCGTTAGTGCTTGTGAAAGAGGAAAAGTTAGCATGCGCTAGCTTTTCCCCACGGTGGAATGATGTTGTTCGAGATGTTCTTGAGATTTTTCAAGAGGTAAATCCAACATAAACTAGCTTTCCCCCATGGTGGAATGATGTTGTGTCAATATGCACTTGTGCTTTTTTAAGAGGGAAAGTTAGCACATGCTAGATTTCCTTGACGGTGGAACGATGTTGTTCAAGTTGAGATTATTCTTTTGCAAGAGGGAAGACTAGCATGTGCAAGCTTTCCTCCATGCTAAAATGACATTGTTTGAGATGTGCTTGTGCTTGTGCAAGAGGGAAAGCTAGCATGCGCTATCTATCCCCCATGGTGGAATGATGTTGTTCGAGATGCACTTGTGCTTCTGCAATATGGAAAACTAGCATGCGCTAGCTTTTCCCCATGGTGGAATTATGTTATTCAAGGTGTGATTGTGCTAGGGGGAAAGCTAGCACATGCGAGCTTTCCCCCACATTGAATGATTTTGTTTGATATTATCTTGTGCTTGTGCAACAACGAAAACTAGCATGCGTTAGATTACCACCATGGTGGGATGATTTTCGAGATGTGCTAGTGACTTTGTAAGAGGGAAAGCTAGCATGCGCTATATTTACCCCATAGTGGAATGATGTTGTTCGAGATGTTCTTGTGCTTTTGCAAGAGGAAAATCCAAAATAAACTAGCTTTCCCCCACTATTGAATGATGTTGTTTCAAGATGTACTTCTGCTTGTTCAAGAGGGAAAGCTAGCACACACTAGATTTCCTTGATGGTGGAATGATGTTGTTCAAGATGGGATTATGCTTGTGCAAGAGGGAAGACTAGCATGTGCAAGCTTTCCTCCATGCTAAAATGATGTTGTTCGATATGCTCTTGTGGTTTTGAAAGAGGGAAAGATAGCACACGCTACCTTTCCTCCATGGTGGAATGATGTTATTCGAGATGCACTTATGCTTATACACAATGGAAAGCTAGCATGTGCTAGCTTTCCCCCATGTTGGAATGATGTTATTCGAGATGTGATTGTGCTAGGGGGAAAGCTAGCACATGCTATCTTCCCCCCACATTGAATGATGTTTAAGATGAGCTTGTGCTTATGCAAGAGGAAAAATTAGCACGTGCTAGCTTACCCCCATGGTGGGATGATTTTCGAGATGCGCTAGTGCTTGTGTAAGAGGGAAAACTAACATGCAATCACTTTCCCCCATGGTGGAATGATGTTGTTTGAGATGTTCTTGTGCTTTTTCAAGAGGGAAATCCAACATAATATAGCTTTCCCCCACGGTGGAATGATGTTGTTTCAATATGCACTTGTGCTTATTCAAAGAGGGAAAGCTACCACACACTAGATTTCCTTCATGGTGGAATGATGTTGTTCAAGATGAGCTTATGCTTGTGCAAGAGGGAAGACTAGCATGTGTAAGATTTCCTCCATGGTAAAATGATGTTGTTCGAGATGCGCTTGTGATTGTGCAAGAGGGAAATCTAGGACACGCTAGCATTCCCCCATGGTGGAATGATGTTTTTTGATATGCACTTGTGATTGCACAATAGGAAAATCTAGCACACAGTAGCTTCACCCCATGGTGGAATGATGCTATATTTACTCTATGGTGGAATGATGTTGTTGGAGATGCATTTTTTCTTATGCAAGAGGGAAATCTAACACACGCTATCTTTCCCTCATGGTGGAATAATGTTGTTCAAGATGCACCTATGCTTGTGCAAGAGGGAAAGCTAGCATGCACTACCTTTCCCTAACTGTGGAACGTTGTTTGATATGCACCGTTTCTTGTGCAAGAGGGAATTATAGCTTTCCCCTATAGTCAAATGATTTTATCCGATATTTCTTTGTACTTGTGTAAGACCAAAAGTTAACATGCGTTAGCTTTCCTCCTCAGTGGAATGAGGTTGTTATATATGTGCTTGTGGTTGTGCAAGAGGGAAAGGTAGCACATCTACCATGGTGGAATGATGTTCGAGGTGCTTTTGTGCCTGTGCAATATGAAAAGTTAGCACACGCTAGCTTTTTTTATGGTAGAATGATTTTGTTCAAGATGCACTTGTACTTCCGCGAGAGGGAAAGCTAACACGCGCTAGCTTTCCCTTAGGGTTGAATGATGTTGTTTGAGATTCATTTATGCTTGTGCAAGAGGGAAGGCTAACATGCACGAACTTTCCTCCATGATGGAATGATGTTGTTTGATATGCGTTTGTGTTTGTGCAAGAGGGAAAGTTAGTACACACTAACATTTTCCTATACTAGAATGATGTTCGAGATGCAATTGTGCTTGTGCAATATGGAAAGATAACACATTCTAGCTTTCCCCGGCACAGTAGCTTTCCCCCATGGTGGAATGATGTTGTTTGAGATGCATTTGTGCTTGTGGAAGAGGGAACGCTAGCATGCGATAGCTTTCCCGCACGGTGGAATGATATTGTTTAATATGCACCTGAGCTTGTGCAAAACGGACAGCTAGTATGTACTAGTTTTCCCCCATGGTGGAATGATGTTGTCCAAGATGTGTTTGTGCAAGATGGAAAGCTAGCACGCATTAGCTTTCCCCCACTCTAAAATAACATTTTTATAGATGTGCTAGTGGTTGTGAAAAATATCAAGTTAGCACGTGCTAGATTTCCCCCACGATGGAATGATGTTAGATATGTGTTTGTTCTTGTTCATGAGGAAAATTTAGCACATGCTAGTTTTTACTTACGATGGAATGATGTTGCTCGAGATGCACTTGTGCTTTTGTAATAGGGAAGCTAGCACACACTAGCTTTCCTTGAAGTTGGAATGATGTTCTTTGATATGTGCTTGTGCCAGAGGGAAAACTAGGATGCACTAGATTTACTCCAAGGTGGAATGATGTTGTTTGATATAGACTTGTTCTTGTGCAAGAGGCAAAGCTAGCATGCCCTAGATTTCCCCCATGGTAGAATGACGTTGTCCGAGATGTGCTTGTGCAAGACAAAAATCTAGCACGCATTAAATTTCTTCCATTGTGGAATGATGTTGTTCTAGATGCTCTTATGGTTGTGCACAAGGGAAAACTAGCACATGCTAGCTTTCCCCCATGGTGAAATGATGTTTGAAATGCATATGTACTTGTCCAAGAGGGAAAGTTAGCACGCATTAGATTTTTTTACAGTGGAATTATGTTATTTGAGATGTGTTTATACTTGTGCGAGAGGGAAAGTTAGCATGGGTTAGCTTTCCCCTATGCTAGAATGATGTTTGAGATGAAATTGTGCTTGTGCAAGAGGGAAATATAGCACGTGCTAGATTTCCCCTACACGCTAGCTTTCCCCCATAATGGAGTGATGTTGTTTGAGATGCACTTGTTCTTGTGAAAGAGGGAAAGCTAGCATGTGTTAGCTTTCCACTCCGGTGGAATGATACTGTTTGATATGCACTTGTGCTTGTGCAAACGAGAAAGCTATTACGTGTTATTTCCCCCCCACGATGGAATGATGTTGTCCGAGATATGCTTGTGTAAGATGAAAAAGATAACATGCGTTATCTTTCCCCCACATTGAAATAATGTTGTTTTAGATACGCTTGTGGTTGTGAAAAACAACAATTTAGCATGTGCTAGATTTCCCCCCCGATGGAAAGATGTTCGAGATGTGTTTGTGTTTGTCCATGAGGGAAAGTTAGCACATGATAGTTTTTACATATGGTGGAATGATGTTGTTCAATATGCACTTTTGTTTGTGTAATAGGTAAACTAGCACACACTAGCTTTCCCCAAAGGTGGAATGATGTTTTTTTATATGTGCTTGTGCTAGAGGGAAAACTAGCATGCACTAGCTTTACTCCAAGGTGGAATGATGTTGTTTGATATGCACTTGTTCCTGTGCAAGAGGGAAATCTAGCACTTGTTCTTGTTCTTACATGGTAGAATGATGTTGTTTTATATGTTCTTGTCGCTGTGCACACGGGAAAGCTAGCACGTGCTAGCTTTCGAAACCCCATGGTGAAATGATGTTCAAGATGCAACTGCGCTTGTCCAAGAGGGAAAGTTAGCAGACACTAGAATTTCCTTACAGTGGAATTATGTTGTTTGAGATGTGTTTGTACTTGTACGAGAGGGAAAGTTATCATGTGTTAACTTTACCCTATTCTAGAATGATGTTTGAGATTCGTTTCTTCTTGTGCAAGATGGAAATATAGCACGTGCTAGCTTTCCCTAACATGTGCACTTTCCCCCATGGTGGAATGATGTTGTTTGAGATGCACTTGTTCTTGTGCAAGAGGGAAATCTAGCACACACTAGCTTTCAACCCCGATGGAATGATATTGTTTGATATGCACTTGTGCTTGTGCAAAAGGGAAAGCTAGTACGCGTTACCTTTCCACCAGTGGAATGATGTTGTTTGAAATGTGCTTGTGTTTGTGAAAAAGTGAAAGTTAGCACGTGCTACCTTTTCACGTGGAATGGTGTTGTTTGAGATGTCTTTTTATCAGCTCTAGAGAGAGATAAGAAGATATATGACTATGAAAAAATAATTGTATTAAAATATGACATTTAAATAAGATTTACACTTGTTCCTTTCTTAGATAGAAATTGATCAGTAATTAGTTTTCTTTCACTATATAATGTTGTTTTTGGCAATGTACTTCTGCTAGAAGGAAAGCTGGTGGGTGTTAGTTTTCCTCAATGAACAATCATAATGATGCAATTTATGTTCTAGCAATATCTTTTTTCAAATGATTGTCATGATTCTTGTTCATTTTGTTACAAGTACAATGTTGCAAGAAATGATAATATTTATAAATTTATGTTGTCTTCAATAATTTCAAGTTCTGGTAATAGTTTTTTATTTTTATTTTCAGAAATCATGGACTATGAAGTGAGTGAAATTTCAAAGGAATTATCCAAGAAAAAAGAAAAACCATAGAAGAAAAAAGAAAAGTCATGGAATACGCCAACACAATATTCTTTAAATGGTATGGTAGTTTCAAAATAGGTTTAAACTTCATTACAAATGGTTAGACAATATGCTAGTATATTAATGTTGATTGAAAAAATTTGAGCTATTGTTTTTCTTGTAGTAAGGTTTTGTATGATATGGACTTCCATGTTGTTGTGCATATGTATGAAATGGGATGTTATAGAAAACAATTGTATTTTTTAATTCTTTTCTTTTAATTCTTTTGAAATTATTGTAATATTATATTTTACAATATTTTAATATGATAAGAACTAGAGTGCAACTAAAATTTAAACGAAAACATCGACGAAAAAAGTGAATGAAAATATGACACATAACAAGTATTATGTTCATATGACATTTTAAATTCTAACTTATACTCATTTACAAATAGTTAGATAATATTCGTATGCAATTTGACAATAGATGAATCTTGTTATATCATTATGTGGGTAGCTTGCATAGGACATAAATGTATTTGTTCTTGTGCATGTAAATGAAAAAATGATATATTATAAGGCTCTTTAGTAATGTTTGTTATTGCATGTTTTTTTCCATCCATTTGAAATTATAGACAATTTTTTAACTATTGTTTTCAAAAACTATGGAATGTAGTGCATATGAAATTCCATGTAAAGAATTGAAGAAAAAAAGGAAAGCAACTGATACACAAATGATTCCTCCTCCAATTGGCATGGTTTTTTTATTATTATTTATACTCTAAAAATTGTTAGATTAGATGGTCCTTTAAAAATTTGATAGAAAAATGTATGATAAAATTTGTAATAATAATTTCATTGTGATTTATGATAACAATTTCTTATTATCATTTTCAGAGTCCCTCGTCTCCAAAGAAAGAAAAATGCTACAACCATCATCAAAAAAACAAAAAACTCATGCCACTCAAATTGCAGTTTCAACAACAATTTCGACTTCTACTTTTGAAATGATTAGGAAGTAATATACATCCAATAACTATGACTTTGTGGATGATTGGTATGTTTAAATAGAAACAACCATGAATATGTTTCTGGATATGTATCTATTTGGATCCATATATGGAAAAGATCCAGATATATTGGGAATAATTGTGAATTTCTATAGTCACTATCAGAGTCATATCGATTTTCAGTTGGAGGTTATTAAAGAAAATGAAGTAAAATTGGTTTCTTGTCAAGTGGAGTACACCAAATTTAGACCAGATTTGATTGAAGCTTTAAATAAGGAGTTCCCAAATACAATAAGAAATTCAATGTTCAAGTTGGATAGTTATGAAAGACTTATTAAATCTGGTTTAAAAAGATGCATAGATCTTTTAGAATGTATCATTGTTGTTCTAAAATACCGCTATTTGAGATGTAAACAAACATCATCTGTGCTTCTTTATTTGTAGCAAAAGGGTAAACTACCTAACAAAATACCAGATGATAAACTAGATGCTCAATTACTTGCTTTGAGAAGACTATATTTAAGTAACTTGGAAGAAAACA
>ML807039.1:38583-54382 GCA_009831015.1 Picea engelmannii | reverse complement strand
CATAATAATTAAAAAAAAAAAAAAAAAACTTAAATAATAATTATGACCTTCATAAAATATTGTAACACAAAGGGAGTAAGAAATTTAAATTATTCATAAAAAAAATTAGTTGGGATTAATTGTTTTATCTTTTGATAATTTAAATACACTAATTAAATGATAAAAGGGAAAAGGGGTTAAATTCCACACCTGCCTTTTTGAGTTCTAATTAAAAAGGGGAAAGTGGGAAAAAATTTTTTTTTAGGAAACTAGGAAAAGAGGTAACATAAAAAGGGAAAAAGGGGACCTTAAGGAAAAAGGAGGAAGATCAAACTTAGTAAAGCATCTACCATTTAAGAACTTTCTAATTTAAATTGAACTAGCAATTTAATAAACGGGAAAGCTATTAAAACCTGTAAGAGAATTTGGAGACACCTAGGAGTGATTCTAGGAGTAACTCTAGGTGGCTAAGAGAAATAAAGATAATTAATTAATTAAATTAATTAAATTATGGAGGAATGAAGGGGATGGGTGACACTTGTACGAAGAAGAATTTTTAGGAATTTAATTATAAAACTTAACTAAAAGAGAATTTTTTGAAGGTAAGTAACCACAAAACTCTATATAATGAAGGGAGGTGATGGATGTTGGGGACCTTTTGTTTGCGTAACGTTACACTACAGAAATATCTACTTGACTGATTTACTTGAGGGAGTGGGGATATCCAGCTTGGAGAGGAGTGGTAGCTCGGCCTTGCGAGGTGAGCTGGGAGCTAGTCGAAATCTCTGGATAGTGTGTGTGGACCCTTTGCGGATCGATGGGCTAAGGGGGAAGAAGAGTACCCCTAGCATTGGCTGGGAGGTACTGGTGAAGTCTCGATGGTCGGTGAGTGGGAGTTGCACGGAGCACATGGGATGTCATTCGAAGCAGGCGATCAGGCAACGATACACTCTCTTAATTTTTGTATGGTAGAATGTATTAGAACTTATGCTTGGATCCGTTTATTTAATGGAAAAGTAAAATGATGTTTTTTTTTTTAAATTGGTGACTAAAATTTTTATTAGCCTAGTTCTATGGTTGTTGGCTCCCATGGCCTTCATCTTCCCGCATGTCATGACTGCCCTATGGTGTTGATTGTGACCTTGAGCTTGTTTAGCCTTCGTCCCTAGCTCACTAGTCCTCGCCTGAGCAGTCAGCCAGGAGCCTGATATGCAGTCGTCGCCTTAGCATTAAAACACCTATGGATCTCAATGCCCTACTTTTATTTGTGAGGATGATGAGTGAAGGATGAACCTATCAGTCGTCTACCTGTGTTGTTGTCGTTGGATGATTGTTGGTCCTTGCACCTTTTTGGGTTGAGAATTTCCGCCATTATCTTTCCTATCCCCTAAAGTTTGTCTCTAAGTCTCAATATTTTCCTTGACAGTTTAGCTCGGCATTTAAGGCACTCCATGGAAATAATACTCTCAGTGTTTTATAAACATGACTGTGCTGATCTCTGTGTTGTATTTGGGCTCTGCATTTTGTAACCCTCTACGTGTTTGGTTTATTTTCTCTGCACTTGTCTCAACGATTTTATTGAGGAACTTCAGTGCTTGGTTGGGAAATTTGACTGCGATTTACATATGATTGGCTTCGGTGTAAGTTATTGACTATGTTTTCTTGATATAATGACTGCCATTGGAATATATAGGAACTGCGATGTTAAATTTTAGGAGGCGTTTTCCTGGTGTCTTACACAACAAATGCCATGTTCTCACTCAACACTCTCATTTATTAAACTAAACAATTTTATATTTTAATTTGCAAATTATTTTAACTAGACATCATGGGTACTTTTAAACTCAATGAAATATTAGGTAAATTATAGCAGTCAATTTACATTTGATGGATAGAGATAGCATGCATCATTTTAGTGGCAACGGTGGTGTCTGGTGGGCAAAATTTTACTGTGTATGGATAGTGTAAAAGGGTGTTTTTTCCATGTGAGTGATGTGGTTTTTGGCTTGGTTGTGTTTTATTAATAGCAATGATTTTCCTTCTGTTGAGTCTTGGTTCATCATTTCTGCTGGTTAAAATTTGACCGTGTTGTCGCCCCTTGGATCACGATTATTGCTCTAATCCTTAATGACAGTGCGGCTAGAATGACCCTGAATTCTTGCATGATTTATATGACTCTGGTTTCCTTTAAAACCATTCTTACTCAAGAATGCAGTTGATGCCTGGCGATTTGCCTTAAGATGACTGCGTTTTTGCATTTAAACTACTACTAAACGTGCCTTGGTTTCGTGGCGAAATTGCCAATTTATTTCTTTTAGAAAGGAATCAAGTATTTTGTGTGACTGTGGATTTATTGTATAATAACAATGCTAATAATGTAGACTACGAAAGACATTCAAAGTCTATTAGCAAATAATTATTGTAGACAGGTAGAAATTTTTACGGCATCACTGTGGTGGTTGAAAGTCATTAGCATTGAGTTTTTCCCTTAGCAGCGATACCCTTATTTTTGAAAACAATAATCTACCCTTGTCTTAGTCAGCGATTTATCATTGGCTGCAAGTCACCGCCATTTACCCAACCCTTGGATAGCACTGAGCTTGTCAGGATTGACAACAACTAGTTAAATATTATGTTCTTTAATGTTTGCGGGGTAACAGATCCCTAAATACTATGTTATGGTTAACTTATAACTGTTCCAATCTTTATTAATAATTTAATTAGAGTTGCTATCATTTATTGTTTAATGTGTAACTACAGGTTTAAATTTGGTATTGGGTTGCAAATGGTGATAGAATTATAATTTCTTTTCTTTTCATTCACTAAATGTATAGCTCGATTATGGTTGAGTTGAACGATGGGTGTAAGGTAGTAATTCTCTCCAAAGATATCTAAATTTTTGGGTATCCATTTATACATAACTATTATTTATGGGTTAGAATTAAGATGTCTTTCATTGAATTTGTTTTCTATTCTTTTAAAATTTCCTTTAAATTTACTTGGGACTATTTAAGGTGTTGTATTTTTACTTAAATTCCTTTCATATCGCAACATACCTTGATTCTTGTGGGTGGGTTACAACTCAAAATGCAAGGTAATTATCCAAATAATCCACTAACGAGTGATACATAGATGTGAATAAATTTTATACACCTTTCTCTAATAAAGAAATTTTGGATATGAATAACAGGTGGGTTAATTGATAACTTTTCCTATATGGTTATTAGAGGGCCATTACAAATAAAGTGATTTCAGTTATATAAATGTTGGGATAATTAATAATAATTCTAGAAGGATGACAAGGTTGGACAAAACCTTAACCAGTGGGAAGAAAGACGACCAGCCTAAGCTTCTAATGCTTCTCTTGGATTTGCATGCCCTATGCTACATGCAATCACCTATCCATGTTGGCATAAGTAGTTGACCTACTTATCACCAATTTTAGATTGTAGTTGACCCTTTAGACTTAATAGAGGATGGGTTGGTTGTTGAAGATGAGATCGACTTACGTACTCCTTGAATTTTTTTTCTCTTGTGTCCCATAGACTTGTTTCTTGGGGTATGGGGGTGTCCTTCCGGTCAGTAGTTGGCCTTAGCAGTCGGAGTTGTCCAAGTCCTTGGTCCATATAAGAGGTGTCTCTCCATGTTTATTGTCGCCCCTTTCTTCTAGGGACGACATGATTCCTGACGCAGTGATCATGGCACACCCTATGGGTTAGCGACGAATGATATTTTGGTCAGAGCCAACGCCTACCCTGTGAGTGTGGCTGAGCGTCGTGTGTTGACCTTGGCGCAAGGTGTAACGATCCTCCTATTTATGATGACAAACCTCTTATAACAAGTGAAAATTTTCTTTTTTTGTTTTGTTTTAAAAGTGTGTGCATGTGTGTACAAGGGAAACAAACACATTCGACTATGTGTCGCCACCCGACGACGAACAAGATGCAAACCACGATGAACATAA
Organism: Picea engelmannii; assembly: GCA_009831015.1. Taxonomy (NCBI): domain Eukaryota; kingdom Viridiplantae; phylum Streptophyta; class Pinopsida; order Pinales; family Pinaceae; genus Picea; species Picea engelmannii. The sequence continues at coordinate 50,439 of ML807039.1, read as the reverse complement.
CAAGCCGACATAAGATGCACAACATGTAACTGCATGCATTGGACTGACTACCCGCCTGTCCTACCCTGCAATGGTTAGGAACTCCAAGACACATAAGCAACTCTCAAGCCCAGGTTCCCATCGATTTTAACCATTTAAGGTCTCAGGGTTGGCGACTGTTCTGAGGAACATGGAGGTGTCTACATCTCGACTGACACAAGCAGACCCAACTAAAATGCTAAGTCAGCAATGAGTGTACATGAGTAAAAGTCATCTCATAAAGAATAATAAATCAAGAGCGGTATTTACATTTCAGTCTCAAGCAGCTTAACTCTTTAACTTGTTTTAAGGAAATCTTCTAGGGGTATGCGAAGAGAAGATACAATTACATATCCATTACGTGAACCAAGGTTCCCTCTCAACAATGCAATAAAACTCTTCAGGAATACCCTCAAGTTCAAGTCTAATTTATGAAGGGATGATCATGTTGCGTTGCAACTAAATAAACAAAGTTTCAAAGATCTTCAACACCAAAAAATCAAACTACTGTGCTATGGGATCTATATGGTCTTGCATTATTTTAATGTCAAAATGTATCATTTGGACTTGCCTCTTTAGCTAGGTATCCATGATGTCATCAATGTCCAAAATCTAAAATTCTACGATCTTACTCTTTTGGAGGATGAAAAGCATATTCTCTATCATACATATAATATTCTATACTCCTAGCCACCATTTTCAAAAGATACCTTATTGGACGTGTGCACACATTCCACCTGACAATAGAAACAACATCCCTATCTTGTTGGGAATCAAGTTCAACACTCAAATCAAGCCAAATGTTTTTCATAATCATCATTTTTAGCATACTTCCCATACCTATTAGAGAAAGTCGGGACACTTTCAATCTAAATAGGGAGGAGACGATAAGTCAAGTATAGTTAGGATAATGGAAATTGTCACCGCTTGATTCTATCCATTAATAAACTAAGCATGTTGAGTTTTAGCTCGATGCATTTCTTTTTGTAGTTAATTATGTCTTTGAAGATCATCTATGTTAGCATTTTTTTACTTTGTCAAGTTTTTTATTGTAATAATATATATAAGCCATTCATGACTAATATAAGAATTAATTTGTTTCCTAAAACTTTGTTATTGTATTATGGAATTAATTTAGAGAGGAAGTTGAAATATTCCCATATTAAAAATATAAATATAAATACAATTTTATAATCTACAATATGTAGTTTGACCGTTACCATATGAAGACATGTTCGATTAAGTTATTTATCTGGAAACCATGTTTTTGAATTTTGGCAGGTCGGCATGGTATTTCACTTCAAGTTTACAGTGCGCTAACCTACAATATTAGCAACATAAAGAAAACATGTTGATCACTGCATTTGTTGTCCAAATAAACCCAACAAGGATAGATAAAGGAAGGGGTTAAGGTTGAAGGCGTACACAGGTAAGGCTATTTAAATGAGGTTCTCAGATCTAGGTGCAGCCTTCGACAAATTTTAGCTTTTTACAAAAAAATAAGAGCAAGGCAAACAACTCACGCACATGGTGGATTTTGTCCTAACAACAAGGCGAACAGGTGGAGGATTGGGTCTGAGCGTTTAAGGTTTTGAAAATTCATTCTCCGAAAAGAAAGAACCTGCCCAACCAAAAGGGTTACAACCATAACCACAGTCACCTCAAAAGGTAAAGTTTATTGTTGTCTGCCTTAAAGGTATTACGGCTTTAAGAAAAAAATATGCCTGGAGATAGAAACAAGGAGTTCTTAAGGTACAGAATCGTGTGGGTAACCTCTTCCCAATATTAGAGAAATACAACTAGAAATGTAGAGATTGAGTGGTTTGAAAACGCGTGGGTATCCTCCCCAATTGCAGAGCTATACAACCAAAATGAAGAAAATAAGTGGTTGGAAAACGTGGGTGTATCCTTCACCCAATCGCAAGGACTCACAACCCAAAAATGCAGAGATTACTGGTCGGAATTTGTGGGGTACACTAATTCTAACTGTTTTGGAATAAAAATGAAATTGAGTGGTCCACACATAAATTTTAAATCACATCGAGCCAACAACCAACAACCCACGACATGCAAAAATGAATTTGCCAGAACCATATTTCAGTAACAAATTACCAACATTTTTTTATTTTTCAAAAACAATGTCACTGTAACCATATACAAAAACGAAATTGCCAGAAGAGTTTTCTTCAGTAACAAATTTACAAGGCAAATTGCCAGAACAATTTACAGTAGGAATTTACCACTCGAAATTGCCAGAAAAGAGTTTTTTTTTTTTTTTTAGTGTGACATTACACAGTGAAATTCGTCATTCAAGGAATGGAGATGCAAGGCTAGAGTTACTCAGAAATTGCATAGTAAAGCTTTATAGCCTTGATAATTACACAAATGTTTCTTTATCTAATTAAATAATAGAGGTAAATAACTTTATTAACAGAGGTAGGTAACAACAATAATTTTGTTTTTATTATCTAGCAATATAGCAGAGGTAAGTAACAACGGTAAAATATTTATTATCAAGAGGTTCTTCAATAGCTTGTTAGTTGTAATTCATACCCCAAAAACCTATAGAGTATAAAATTGTACAGGATTGTGAAAATAATTACTGTATCACATGAGAAGTTTTAAATAAAAACAACAGTTACAGCAGTTACACTTTAAATCAACGAGTAAATACATAAGAAATCCAATCAATCCATTTACACTGATATACCAATCCCAACATAAGTAGTAATGCATTCCAATCTACTCAAATACAATCATATCGTTGCTTTATTGCTTGCTCCGAGTGTCGTCCACGCGCTCCATGCCACTCCCGCCCGTCGACCGTCGAGACCTCACCGATACCTCCCAGCCAATACTAGGGGTACTCTGCTTCCCCCTTAGCCCCCCAAGCCACAAAGGGGCCAGACAATATCCAGATGGTATGTCTAGCTCCCAAGTCGCCTCACAAGGATGAGCTACCACTCCTATACGAGCTGGGAAAACCCAAATCCCCACAAGTAATCAGTCAAGTCATAAATTCGACAGCGTAACGTTACACTAACAGATGATCCCCCCCTTTCTTCCTTCTCCTCTATTTCTTTTATAGCATTTTAGCACTTCCATTCTTTCCCTAATCTCATTAAATTTTAATTTGTAAATAAAAAGTTCCAAAAATTCTCCTTCGTACAAGTGGTACCCATCCCCCACTTTCCTCCAACAATTATTTTCTTTAAATTAATAAATGTCTCATTTCCCTCACCCACCTAGATTTGCTCATATTTTAACTCCTAGGTGTCCCTAGATTTCCTTACAGGTTTTAAATACTTTCCCTAAATGATGTTGCTAAATTAGTTCAATTTAGAAGGTTCTTTATTGCAGATTCTTTACTAAGTTGACCTCACTTTTTACCATAAGTTCCTTTCTTTCCTTTATTATGTTTCCTCCATTCCTTAGTTTCCCAAATTTTATTATTCCTTTCTTTCCTCTTTTTATTCGAGCCAAAATGGCAGTTGCGCAAATTAACTTCTTTTCCTTTTTATTAATAATTTAATACCTTTTACTCTTTCACTAGTTAAACAATTAAATTCTTCTTTACAATTTTAAATCCACTGATTTTAATTAAATTCATACTCTCTTCATTTTACCCCAAAATTTTTATGAAGACTAAAACTATTACTTAAGTCGTTTTTAGTTTAATTTTTATTTTTTATTTTTATAGGGTATTTTTCTTAAGCTTAGACAAAAATTTTACCCTAGAGAAGTTTTAGACATAGGAATTAGATTATGAACTGAGCGACAATTAATTAGGGAAGTTGTTTAAAAATTTCTTAATGTGTTAAATGTCTTACAACCATATAGGTTTGTTCCTTCATCATCATCAACGCGACGTTCCCTTCGGGACACACCACGTGCTCCAACGGTGCCACTTGCCTCGTTTGTTTCTTTTGCGCGTCGTGCCCTTCAGGATGCACCACGTGCTCCAAGGGTGCCACTCGCCTCTTGTGTTTATTTTGCGCGACGTGATCTTCAGGATGCGCCACGTGCTCCAAGGGTGCCACTTGCCTCTTGTGTTTTGTTTGCGCGACGTGCCCTTTAGGATGCACCACGTGCTCCAAGGGAGCCACTCGCCTGTTGTGTTTCTTTTGTGCGACGTGCCCTTAGGATGCACCATGTGCTCCAAGGGTTCCACTCGCCTCTTGACTAATTGGTAGACATCAACAAACCCTGGAGTCAATACTCTGCCAGGTGAACTTGTGGGAGACTAAGGACTTCTAAGGAATAAGCCCCCCTACCTTATTGCGTGCCCTTTAGAATCATCACGAGAGACTATCACAGTCTTCCCTCGTGAAATCGTGGGTGCTCTTGAACTAGGTAATCGTTAACCTACAGTTCGAGCCACGTCGGGAGTGCTAGTACGCTGTGGTAGGGATACTGTCCACACCTCTCCCTCAACCTCTCTCGTAGTCGTGTGTGGCCCCTTTACTCCATATGTGAGTCTGGTCGGCAAGCTATCATCAGCTTGCATCATCAACAATCATGTCAGAATATGTCCACATCATATCATCTAGTCAAATATACTAAAATCACAGTAAACAATCAACCCCAATAGCACACTCCCTGACTCAATCTGGAGTCCAAGGGGTTTCGTTGATGCCTCTACATCCTCAAGGTCCAAAACCCTGGACACTCAGTAAAACATAGTCAATAGCACCTGTCTATGTCAAAGCAGTAAAACATCATGTCATCTACCATAACGCATCATAATCAAGGAAAAATGTTTTAATATCATAATATTCTGGATCACTTGCAAGAAAGTGTCCTCAAAAAATAAGTTTTCTCAATGCGCCAGAGCGGGATGTTATATACACCCTCTCTTGGTATAAACTTTGTCCTGAAGTTTCATAGTATAAATGACGAAATAAGTGTATCACAGTATCATAAGTCTGTCAATCAAACAAAAATGGAAACTGCTGGCGCAGATCATATGCATCCTCCCAGGTCACTGAGTGTAGACTATAATTGTTCCACTGGACCTTTGACCTGATCTATCATTCGACGTCGTAACTGTCGAATGCAGTGATCTAAGATGTGGACCAGATTAGCCATGAGTGTTCCCTCATACGATACCTACAAGGAACTCATGTCAATCACATGTGTAGGATCACTAATATAATGTCTCAAAATAGATACATGAAAAACATCGTGCATATGCCTCATGAACCTAGGCAAGGCTAGTCGATAGGCCACAGGCCCCTTTCTCTCCATAATATCGAAAGGTCCCACGAACCTACGAGAGAGTTTAGCTACCTTGCCAAACTTGATCGAACTCTTATGAGGTTTAACTGGTAAGAAGAATCGATCGTCGACCTCATAACTATGGTTGACTCGGTGTGCATAGGCATAACTCTTCTATCGATCTTGTGCTTCTTTAATCCTTTGTTTTATTGTTTGCATTTGTTCTTACATTTCTTGGATTGCTTCTGGTCCCACCATGACCCTATCCTCAATCCAATCCCAACTCAAGGGCATCCGACACGGTCGCCTGTAAAGAAACTCGAAAGGCGTCATTTTAATTATGCTCTGGTAACTGTTGTTGTAAGCGAACTCTACTAGGGGCAATAATTCTTCCCAATGCTTTTGTTGGTCCATTATGTACATGTGAAACATGTCCTCCAAGGTTTGGTCCATTCGTTAAGTCTGTCTGTCAGTCTCTGGGTGATATGTAGTATTAAAGTTAAGGTGGTTCCCAAGGCCTCTTGGAAACTCATCCAAAATGGTTCAGTAAACATCGATCCTCGATCAGATATAATTCTCTTAGGCACGCCATGCAGCCTCACAATCTCACTGATGAAAACTCTAGCAATTTCAGGTGTCTGATACGTCGTACACACAGGAATAAAGTGATCACTCTTCGTCAGAGTGTCTACTACTACGAAAATCGAGTCATGTCTCCTTGCCATCAGTGGAAATACAACAATAAAATCCATCGAAATGACCTCCCATTTCGATTATGGAATGGCATCTGGTTGTAGTAATCTTGTTGGGTGTCTATGTTCATCCTTTACCTGCTGACACTCCAGACACCTGGCCACATAGTTAACTATGTTGGCCTTCATTCCCCTCCATAATAATAAGGTTTTAAGATCTTCCCTCATCTTCGTGACTCCCGTGTGCGCCATATAAACTTCTCTATGAGCCTCGCTCAGGATCAACATCCTCAACTCGTCGTTTGGTAGTACATAAATCTGACCTTTAAACCTCAATAACCCATCGCTATCAAAACAAATTACCTCATATCATGGTACCATCATTGTGTTTTGACCGATAAAACCCTCAACCTCTTTGTACCATTCGTCATCACGCTGTAAAGTTAGAATATTTTCACGTAGATGCGTCTGAAGAGGCAACACCGAAAATATGTGTGCCCTCCGACTCAAAGCATCCGCCACTCAGTTCACTGTTCTCTTTATGTCAGTAAGCTCAAAGTCGTACTTGCTAAGAAATTCTGACCAATGTCATTGTCGCGCATTCAGGCCGCTTTGCATAAAAATGTGTTGTAGTCTACAATGGTCAGTATTTAATTCAAATTTTCATCCAACAAGGTAGTGTCTCCAAACCTTCAAGGAATATACGATGGCTAATAACTCCAAATCGTGTGTTGCGTAGTTCTCCTCATGCCTTCTCAGTTTCCTCTAAATGTAAGCAATCACTCATTCGTCTTGCATCAAGACTCCTCCTAAACCTTCCTTGGATGTGTCTGTGCATACCAAGAAGTTCGCATCCATGTCAGGGACCTTTAGTATCGGCGCTATTGTTAACAACTCCTTAATCCTCTGAAATTATTCCACGCATTTCTCGGTCCAAACAAACTTCTTGTTTTTCTTCTGCAATTCCGTGATCGGATTTTATATATTCAAAAATCCCTCGACAAACCCTCGATAGTATCCTGCTAAACCCATCAAGCTACACACTTCCATGACATTCATCGGTGCAGGAGATTCCATAATAGCCTCGACCTTGGCTGGATCCACGACGATACCTTCATCGGAGATGACATGCACTAAGTAGTGAATCCTTAATTGATAAAAAGAGCATTTGGACAACTTCCCATACAATTTGTGCTCTTTCAGACACTGTAGTACCAAGCACAAGTGCTCTTCATGCTCCTCTATCATCTGAGAGTAGATTAAAATATCATCAATGAATCCTTGGACGAACTTGTCCAAGTACTTGCGGAACACCCCATTCATCAAACTCATAAATACCCCTGGAGCATTTATGAGTCCAAACGATAAAACAATAAACTCATCGTGTCCAAACCTCATCTTAAAGGCAGTCTTAGGGACGTCATCCTCCTTGATCCGCAACTGGTGATACCTTGATCGCAAATCGATCTTGGAGAACATTGTCGCACCCTTCATTTAATCGAACAGATCATCAATTCTGGGCAAGGGATATTGATTCTTGGTCGTAGCCTTGTTCAGTTGACGGTAGTAAATGGAAAGCCTCCACGATCCATTCTTCTTTCGTATGAAAATGATAGGTGCTCCCCACAGTGACACACTAGGACGTATCAGTCCCAGGTCTAGCAACTCCTTCAGTTTCCTTTTCAACTCTTGCAACTATGGGGTCAACATCTGATAAGGCGTTCTTTCTATCGATTCGGTCCCTGGTTTCAGGTCTATGGTAAACTCCAATTCCCTTTCCAGTGGCATCCCAGGTAACTCCTCTGGAAATACGTCCACAAACTCCTTCACCATCGGAAGGTGTTCTATACCTTCCGCTACTCCCTTCTCGTTTAGCACAAAAATAACATACATATTTCATCCCTTGCGAATACTCTTCCATAACTATAAGGAAGAGACGAACCTCAGGGAAAGTCCCTGGTTCCATCCTACAATCACACATCTTTGTCCCTCGTCATCGACCAAGCTCAACGGTTTTGTCTTACAATTGAGTATCACCTCAAGAGATTCCAACCAATCCATACCAATCATAACATCATAAGATCCTAATATTGTGACGTACAAGTTGGCCCTTGTGACAAAATCTCCCAAGTTAAGGGCATAGCCCGTAACCTTTCCTCCAACCTTCTGTTTGGCTCCTGAATCCATCTCTACGAAGATAAACTCATCATGTTCGACTGCCTTTACCTTAATCCTTTTTAGCGTTGCACCAGAAATGAAACTCTTGGTAGCATCGATATCTATCAAAATACTAAGGGTCTGGTCAGCGACAATACCTGTCATCTCGAGCACAGTCGACTGGTGCTCTGCCTGGCGATTATTCACCGCTGGATGAATTCGATGGGCCTTTCCCATATCATCCACTATAGTGGGTTCGGATGATCCAGATGCTCTGGTCCTCTCCACAAGATAGTCGTGCTGGTAGTGTGGCTCCCCACATGTCGAACACCCCTTCTTCAGCCTAGTAGTCCTGGTACCCAAAGTAGAATATGACGGCCCACTAGCCTGGAACCCTGGTATGTTCTACTGAACAGGCCTAAATTGTTTTGGTTGTAGGCGACGTTGTTGTTGATGTTGTGTTCCTCGATAAGGTGTTCGCTGCTGAGGCAGTGGTCCCTGGGTTTTGGTGAATGTGGATCCCCTCTGGAAGCCACGATATCCCGACATATGTCTCACTGGTGTCTGGTGCTGCTGTGTTCCAGATGAAACCTCCCCCGCTGGTCTCGCTAGAGTCATGGTCTGACCCCCACTATTAATCTCTTCTTCTGCTATGAGGGCCTTCTGGACAACTTCATGCAAGGTTTGAGGCATCAAAATCATAACCTTTGCATGTAGGTTGTTGTTAAGGCCGAACACGAAACTGTTGACCTTAAGTTTTTCAGTGTTAAGGTGCAGAGCATACTGGAGTAGCTCCATAAAACGTGCCTCGTACTTGGGCACTTTACAACCTCCTTATCGTAAGGCGTTGAACTCATTGAGATGACGCTCAATGAATTCCTCTGAAAGGTCCCTCTCTCGAAACCGTTCCTCGAATATTTCCCATGACACGTCTTCAATGACCATGTTCAACTACGGTAGGAGCGTCTTCCACCAAAGAAGAGTGCTCCCCTTCAGTTGAAAGACCACCATGTAGACCTTCATGTTGGAGGTATAATCACGAAGTGTGAAGCACATCTCCATGTTCTCCAACCATGCCTCGGTGGCTGTGTCGTCCAGGGCATCAAAGAACTCAGGAAATTTGACCTTCTCGATTTCACGGTGAATGCTACCAGTAACAGCCGGTGCGCGCGGCAGAACCTCAGCGGGTGTCGGTGCCCTAGCTTCATCTCTGTCCAAACGACTGATCATTGCCTCAGACTACATCCCCCACCACTATCTGCTCCTGCCCAAGAACCTGCTCATCTCCCTGGGGGTTAGACCCCTCAGGTCTGGATGCTACTGGCAGCATCGTGCCTCCTCCCATAGAACCTCGACGTCTTCCTTTGGGCCACCCTCTAACCATGATTACTTGCACACACACAATCAGCTCGATTAGCAATATTATAATCAAATCATGTCAATGAAATCTGTAGCAATCCCAGGTCGCGGGTTAAACCCGCTCTGATACCATATGTAATGATCCTCCTATTTACGACGACAAACCTCTTATAACAAGTGCAATTTTTTTTATTTTTTTTTTAAAAGTGTGTGCGCGCGTGTACAAGGGAAACAAACACATTCAACTCTGCATCACCACTCGACGATGAACAAGATGCAAACCACGATGAACACAACAAGATGACATAAGACGCACAACATGTAACTCCATGCATTTAACGATGATCAATCGAAAATAAGTAAGACTGACTACCCACCCATCCTACACTGCAATGGTTAGGACCTCCAAGACACATGAGCAATGCTCAAGCCTAGGTTCCCATTGATTTTAACAATTTAAGGTCTCAGGGTTAGCGATTGTTCTGAGGAACATGGAGGTTTCTACATCCCGCCCGACACAAGCAAACCCAACTAAAATGCTAAGTCAACAATGAGTGTACATGAGTAAAAGTCATCTCATAAATAATAATAAATCAAGAGCGGTATTTACATTTCAATCTTAGGAAGCTTAACTCTTTAACTTGTTTTAAGAAAATCTTCTAGGGGTATGCGAAAAGAAGCTACAATTACATATCCATTACGTGATACAAGGTTCCCTCTCAACAATGCAATAAAACTCTTTAGGAATACCCTCAAGTTCAAGTCTAATTTATGAAGGGATGATCATGTTGGGTTGCAACTAAATAAACAAAGTTTCAAGGATCTTCAACACCAAAAAATCAAACTATTGTGCTATGGGATCTATATGATCTTGGATTATTTTAATGTCAAAATGTATCATTTGGACTTGCCTCTTTAGCTAGGTATCCGTGATGTCATTGTTATCGCTCAGTTTGTAGGATAGGCTTAACAGCTTGGAAGTAAGGCTTAAACTAGCATAACAGGAGCTTCTCCACCCACTGTCACCTCGATGGGGAGCTCTTTCTATTCAGGGTGGCTAATCCCAAGGGAGATGTCCCTAGTAATCTGGGTTCTGAAGGAAAAGGATCAAGGCTTTAAGGCTCAAAGGTTAAGGTAAGCTTTCCCTTCACAGATTACTGCCAAATGGATAGTCAAAGAGAAGATATTCCACTGAAAGGGCACCTATTTGCGAGACAAGGCAATGATAAACTAGAATATGCATACAGTGGTTAGTATTTCAAAATATCAATGACTATCTTTAATACATATGAACAATAATAAATGTAATTATTGACAAAGTCAATGATTGCAATTAAAGCTTATGTTTTATAATGTCACTTCTCCAATAAATACAAAATGATAATAGCATTCAATATATAAAATCAATCTTTATGTGATCACAATGCAATAAATGTGCTCATACATAGATATTGTTACTGCGTCACTATACTCTCTAAGGGTGACGTCAGCCCTATTTCTAAGTTGGTTTTGAAAGGCAAGGAAGTGGACGTTTGCACACTAAGCCAATGAAAGTAAGCTATACCTCAATGCCAAATGCTAGATGACAAAATCACAACGTCTTATACCAAACAAGAGATCAAAAATAAGTGTGACGTCACTAGCTAGTTAGGGTTAGGTTAGCTAGACAAAGAGGTGATCGTTTTGATAATTGGGCCAATGAAATTGTTCAACACCTCTATGGGTATCAATGGATGACCTAACCGCAAGTTTTATACCAAACAAGAGTTCAAATAGGGCAATACGTCATCAGCAAATTAGGGTTAGTAGAACGCTAGGGTTAGTAGGGTTTCAATTTAAGAGAGTTTTGAAAGATTGTTTTGATGACCAAAGGTCCAACGTTGCAATTTAGACTAGTGCCTTGGCTTAATGGAGTCAAAGAGAGAGGCTAAAGGCTTGGACAGATTCAAACCTAAGGACGGGAGAGTTAGGTTTGATGGTGCTGCAATGGCAGGGCCACCAAATCAAAACCCTAAGGGGAGGAGGCTCATTCCGGTGTAGCTAAAGCTAGGCCTCATGGTCCTCCCTCTTTCCTTAAGACTCTTTGGCAAAAACGGCTATCTATAAAACATAAATCTATGGCTGAAAAGTGTTGTTTGGGGACAAGGCTTTTCAAACCCTTAGAATCAAACCATAGGTGTAAAATTAATTAGGCCTAGGACGTCTTCTTTCCTCAATTTATGTTTCAAACTAACTCAAGAAAAAGAGGAACTAGTGTAGCAATGGCTAGTCTAGGTTCTTCTTAATCAAATGGCTAATCAAGCTTTTATCATGGGGACATGAAGCAAGGACCTACTTGTGTGCTTGCTCCCTAGGGTTTCAATGATTAAGCATAATAATAACAATGTAACCATACATGTAAGATATTAAACCT